>PVKC010018656.1:0-19519 GCA_004027635.1 Crocidura indochinensis
TAAATTTTCTGTAATATTGTAAAGGAAAAAATAAACTTTATTTCTTTCTATGTTTTTTTTTGTTTGTCTTGTTTTGTTTTGTTCTTATTATTGTGTGGGGAGATACCTGACAGTGTTTAGTGGTTACTGATGGCTCTGTGCTCTGGGGAACCATATAGGATGCTGGGGGATCGAATCCATGTCAGCCACTTTCTAGGTAATTGCCCTACCTGCTGTATTATCTCTCAGACCCCTTTTAATAAATTTTTGTTGTTGTTGTTTTTTTGGGCCACACCCGGTGACGCTCAGGGGTTACTCCTGGCTATTCGCTCAGAAGTCGCTCCTGGCAGGCATGGGGGACCATATGGGGAACTGGGGGATCGAACCGTCGTCCATCCTAGGTTAGCGCAGGCAAGGCAGGCACCTTACCTCCAGCGCCACTGCCGGGCCTCAAAACAAATTTGGGTCACACCTGGCAGTGCTCAGGGGTTACTCCTGGCTCCATGCTCAGAAATTGCTCCTGGCAGGCACGGGGGACCATATGGGACACCAGGATTCGAACCGATGACCTTTTGCATGAAAGGCAAATGCCTTACCTCCATGCTATCTCCCGGGCCCCTAATAAATTTTTTAATAAAATTGCAAAGTCTGAGTAGCAAGGGATATGGCTTAGGAGTAGAGCACATGCCTCTCAGGTGTGAAGTCCTGAATTTAACAGCCAGCACTGTAAAAAAAAAAAAAAGAAAATAAAAAAATTTAAATTTGGAATACAAAAGCAGTAAGTTATACTTTTGAAAATTGTAACATGTTGGAGCTGGTGCCATGGCACAAGCATCTGCCTTGCACGCACTAGCCTAGGACAGACTGGTTCGATTCTCTGGCATCCCATATGGTCCCCCAAGCCAGGTGCGACTTCTGAACGCATAGCCAGGAGTAACCGCTGAGCGTCACTGGATGTGGCCCAACCCCCCCCCCCCAAAAAAAAAGAAAGTAGTTTTAGGGGTTGGGGAGCTATTATATAGCAGGGAAGGCCCTTGCCTTACATGCAGCTACCTGGATTTGATCCTCAATACCTTATATCATAGTCCCCTGAGACCCACTAGAAGAGACCCCCAAGAATAGAGCCAGGAGTAATTCCTGAGAACAGCCAGGTGTAGCAGAAAAACAAACAAACAAAAATAAATAGTTTTATAGGTCTTGCGGAAAACTTCTTTATTGAATTACTTTATACCTGGCCAAATATTTATCTCGATATCGTTATATTGGGCTTGGCATTCTAATCAGAATGTATGAATGTAAAAGAAAGTTTTATTTCAAAGATTGAAGGTTTGAAGAGTAATTTTGCTACCTGGAGCTTTCTTAACTTTTTAATTATCATTTATTAATTAATGTGAACTTTGTGAAAGTCCCAAAAGGGATTTAGTAAAAAAATATCATTATATAATTTGCATTCCATTTTCTGTGACCATAAATTGTTAGATATTGCAACATATGTAACATAAACCACATGTCAGCTGTTTCCTGCCTCACTGTTGACAAGAGCCCCATTCATAACTCTTCTTTTTATCCTTTCAGTGAATAAGTAATTATTCAATATAGAAGGCAGGATATTTGGAACTGGCTATTTAATGTGGCAGCACTCTGTAATGAAATCTGCTGTTACTGGCAACCTGAGAGGGGAATGTAACAATTCCAGCATGGCTGTAACTTCATCTGCTTTGACCGACTGTTTATTTGGCACATCAGTGAACCTTTTATCCCAGTGAGTGACAGCTCCAGAAGGGTCACATTTACATCCATTCTATCATGTATTGTAATATTTAATGGTGGACAAGGTTGAGCGAGACTGGGAGTAATTTGAACTTGCTTTTCCACGGAGTTGAGGCTAAAAGACAGCTTGATACCCAGTGTTGTGGTGTAACATACTATGACTTAGCTTTTGTTTATGAAGGCTAATCTTACTGATTATAATTTTAAAAAATCTAAAGTTAAATGGTGTGTTTGTTCTATTAAATTAAAACTCTCCAGTACAAATTCCCTTATGCTACTGTGCTTTTAGCCTCCTCCCTACCCTTGCCATCAGTAACTACTATAAACAATTTTACAGCATTTAAAAAAAAATGAGGCTGCATTCTGTACAGTAATTGAAGTTGAGAAGGGAGTAGTTAAGAGCTTATGGATCCTAATATATAGCATTAAGTTTTTCTGAGAGTTTGGAAATAGAGAAAAATCAGGTAAATGCTAAACAATATTTCTGTTAGTATGTGGGATATTTAAGGATGCATTCATCTATTTAAATTATGAAACTGAATTACAAATCAAATCTTCCAGGAAAGGTTTTCCAAATTAGAATTTAACTGATGGATTTGCATTTAAAGATTGGTAATTGAATTTCAGATATGTATATTCCGCGCAAGTAACCCTGTCTTCTAATTTGCATTCATTTTCAGCCTTTTGTAGAGAATGATTTTTCCCCGCTTGTTTATTAGCAATATGTAAGATTCAACTTTATTTCTTTTGTAAGCTGTATTTTAAATGTTCTTTTAAACATTGGTTTATTATGAAATATTTGAATGGGCTATGCTGTAAACAAATATTGTACCTATCAACTTTAAACTATAATATTACTTGGAGATATAACCAAAAACTTAAAATTGTCTTCCATTTTGTCCTGACATTTTTATAACTTAGGAAAGAGAAGAGTCAAATGTATTTAAAACATTTGGAATTTGAGGATTGGAGTGGTTTGCTAGAAAACACATAAGAAAGCATAAATTTATAACAAGAGTGGGAAAGAACTAATTTGATATGGGCCTTACTTTTCTGTTGATAAGAGTTTCAGTAACTAATATCTTGAAATTTCTCTTTATTTGATAGTTTTGATTCATTATTTTAGATTTTTATTTCATGTGAGGTGTGATAAAAATTTTTTTTGGTAATCCTGACATTAGTTTTCTTTTCTTTCCTTTGTTACAGCCTTCTGGTATCTGTTCTAGCTGCCATTGTTCTACTAAACAAGGAAACAGTCAAGATTCTTCAGATACCATTAAGAAGGACCAAGGGGGGAAATCCAAGATACCCAAAATATATTTTGGGACTCGCACACACAAGCAGATTGCTCAGATTACTAGGGAACTCCGGAAGACAGCATACTCAGGGGTCCCTATGACTATTCTTTCCAGCAGAGATCATACCTGTATTCACCCTGAAGTCGTAGGTAACTTTAACAGAAATGAAAAGTGTATGGAATTTCTGGATGGAAAAAATGTGAGTAAAATGGTTTTGCTTTGTTTTAGAAGAAAAAAGGTTGAAATAAAAATTGCTTGACTTTCATATCTTCATTATATTTATATATTTCTAGTTATGTCAGTTCACAGGAAAATCGGTTTGGTTACTGCTATTGATTTTCAATAAAAATAAGTATATTAAGAGAAAATATTTATTCAAGTTTAAAATTACAGGTTTTGATAATAAAACTTTGGGGATTTTAATTTATTGAACTAAACTTCCTTTTTAAGTCTATTATCTTTTTTTCTTCTTTTAAATCCTTTACCAAAAGTTGCCAAAAATAAGTGATATCTGAGTGGAAAAGTCTGTTTAATTAGATTTAACAATCATATTTTTGTATTTAAAAAATTCAAAGTAACAAGCCTCATTTAGATATTTTTACTTATTATCGGACTTATTATTTTTGGTGTACATCACTGAAAATCAATCTTTTTGTTTCTATTCTTCTCCTTTGCCCCTTTTCTTTTTGGTAACTACTCATTGATCAGAAAGTCCAAAAGTTTGTAACTAAGAAATGTTTTTAACTAAGTAAGAAATATGATTATTCTTATAAGTTTGGTTAGTTCAAACCTCTCTTTAAAATTAAAGTATTAAATTTAATCATATGACTCATATGGTCCCCCGTGCCTGCCAGGAGCAATTTCTGAGCATGGAGCCAGGAGTAACCCCTGAGCACTGCCAGGTGTGACCCAAAAACCAAAAAAAAAACAAAAAACAAAAACAAACTTAATCATATGACATTGGTGTTTTGGAAGTTTCTAGAGAAATCTAAATAGGAATTTGGATGGAGTGAAAATGGAATGAGAAGTATTCTTTACTAGAAACATGATTTTTAGATTATTTTTGACAGTATTCATTTACTAATTTCCATGCCAATTTAATAATTAATTTATTCTAATAATGACTTATAAGCCTGGTATTATAACCAAAGCCTATCAGTGAATCATATGTTGCTAATACATAAAATGACTGATGATATTATATTTTAGAAATTTTTCTTTTAGTAGTATTTTTGTCTAACAGGATTGGTTCTACAAAAAGATTTAAGTTATAGCTTGTAGAATTTTATTCTATTGTGTGTGTCCTTCTACCATGTAATGTGAAAACATTATTTTCTATTATGCTTTTCTCAGTGCTTTTCGTTGTTATAGGGAAATTGATTTAAGCCTTACTTAGAGAAATTCAAAATATAGTTTGTTAGATATTCACTCATCAAATTATGATGTACATGTTCTTTTTAACTTGTGAGAACCTGTGGTATCCCTTCACTAAGTATATATGTGCATACAATAACAAATTTGTATTGTTATTGTCGTTGGTTTTTTGTTTGTTTTTGAGCCTCACCTGGTGGTGTGCAAAACTTACTCCTGGCTCTAGTCATTCCTAGAGTTCTCAGGAGACCAAATGGAGGACTGAATATCAAACCCCGGTTGACTGTGTGCACGACAGGTTCCTTTCCTGCTATACTGTACTACCTCTTTGGCTTCACTCAGTAGATACCGCTCTGGCTCCACTCAGTATATTTTTTATTTTGTGTTGCTAGGAATCAAATCCAAGTTCTCTAGATGTAAGACTGTGGTTTATCACTAATCCACACCCCTGACCCAACTCTGTATGTTTTAAAATTCTCTTCTTTAAAAGATAAAAATATGTACAAAGTTAAATGTTATACAATAATAAAACAGAAAAGACTGGTAAACCTTTATAAATCTGTGTTTAAAGAAACTTCTTTTCATAAGTGGCCAACCATATATCAAGTTTTTCAAATGCTTGATGTTGGATTTATTTGGGAGTCTTAAGCTAAGTTTGAGGGACCTGATCGTTACTTGCAGTGATACTTGACCAATCTGATTGAGTAGCACTGGGTCATACCCACTGATACTTAGATGTCTTCAGGACTACACTGGGGTACTTGTAATACTGGGGATTGAACACAGGGCTTCATGTTTAGAAAGCATGTACTCTAGTCCTTTGAACTCTTGAAATTAAATTTTTGGGTATTATGTAATCTATGTAAAATGTCATTAACATTTTACAATTTGTCTTTGGGAAAGTCATGTGATTTATTTGTGTTTTTTGTAATTTCACTGGTAGAATCAGTTTTAAAGTTTAAGATTGTATATTTAAATAGTCCTATTTTATGAAATTTTCTAGAATTTCTCCATTACTAGTTCTTTTGTTGTTGTTTGGGGTTGGGGACACCATACCCAGCGGCGTTCAGGGGTAACTCCTGGCTTTGTGCTCTAGAAATTGCCTCAGGCAGCCATATAGGATGGTGGAAATTGAACCCAGGTTGGCTGCGTGCAAGGCAAATGCCCGACCGCTGTGCTATCACTCCAGCCCCCATTGCTAGTTCTTTTTTATAGTTATAAGTCTGAATCTTGTAAAAATAAAGCTAACATATTTATTGAATGCTCAGAATTTTTATTGTTTTTCATTTCTGCTTAAAGTAACAATTTATTTAATTTTTGAATATTCATTTAATAGATGACTTTTGCTTGTAGTTGTTTGTTTTGAACGGAATTGTGCTTCACTGCCTAGTTCCTGGGCAGACCAGATCATTCTTTTTCTTGTTCCCTCAGGGTAATTTGGTATTGTAATGAGGGCCAATTACAAAGTCACCAGAGGTGTCTATGTTTACTGTGACTGAATTACCAAAGCGAAATGATAAATAGATAGCTGACAGTTTGAGTGAAAAAGAGTTTAAAGTGTGATAACGCTGCACTGACAGACTCCCTTCAGGGTTGTATTACACTGCTGAAATGGATGAGCTTTTTCTGGTTTTGCTATCAGCCTATACTGGAGTGTCATTCTGAGTGCCCTTAAAGTGTAAACTTTCTGATTTTTTGGCTTGATCGCAAGGAACAGTTGTGTGTGGATTTTTTTTTAAAGGTTTCTTTTACTAAAATGCTCCTATATAGGAAAAACATAATTTAGCTATTTTGTTAAAAGTTACTATTTTAATTAAGAACACATAATCTTAACTAACTCCAGAAATAATTAAAAATTATTAGGTTATTATTATTATTTATTTTACAAACAAAAATACCAGTTTTTGTTAAGATGAGATTAACAGTTTACAATGAGAGATTTTAAAGGTGTTTTAGGCTTTTGTACAAATATGGACTTTTAGTATGTGTGCAGATCAGATACTTGAAATAAAGAAATGTGAATTTCATATTATTAAGTCCAGTCTGTATCAAGCTCAGTATGAAAAGATACTTGACACACATCTTCACTTGACTCTAGACATGAATCAGAATTTTAAAGTAGAAAGAGTCTAAGGTATGGTATAGTCAGTTAAAGGAATTCTTTTTTGTTTTGGGGTTACACCAGGCAGCACTCAGGGGCTATTTTTGGTTCTACTCTGAGAAATCACCCCTGGCAGGCTCGAGGGACCATATGGGATGCTGGGATTTAAACCATCGTCCTGTATGAAAGGCAAACGCCTTACCTCCATGCTATCTCTCCGGCCCCAAGTTAAAGGAATTTTAAAAGGTTTCTGGCTAGCCATGCGTAGTCAGGAGAAAGAAAGTTTGCCCAATGTCACACAACTAATTAGCAAAAAAGGAAAGAAATAGTACCCTTATTCTTTCATTGGTTCACATTCTTTTATAGGTTATGAACTTCTTACACTTACCCCATTTCTAATAATTTCTAGGTACATTTGTGTATGTGATTGATGCATGTAATGTTTGAAAAAATTCTCCTTTTAGATGTCATAAAGTAATTTGTAGGATAAAAGATTAAAATTTGTAGGTTAAATAATTTGTAAGTTAAAAGATTAAAAACACACTTGGTTTCTATTTAATTGTTTCTCACTTGTTAAGGACAGTAACTAGGAAAGAGAAATACTTGGATTTTCAGTCACTTTTTGTATGAAGACATAGATTTGATGAAAATAAAAATGGCCCATGATTTCATCACCTAGTCCAAAATGACAATTGAAAAAGAAAGTAAAAGATGACATCTGTGTGGTTAGAAGACTCAAAGTTACAGAAAGGCATAAAATGGAGAAGCTCTTTCTTTTCAACTCCCCTAATCCTCTTAATCCATCAATGAACTGCTATGAAATTTATGTGTATTCTCCCAAAACAGATCAAATAAGTATTTTCTTTGAATATGTATATATTCTCTAAAGCTTAAATACAGAATTCAGATTAATATTATTCTATATGCATTATGTTTTGTATGAACTTAACATAGTTATCTTATTTCTTTCCTAGTTTTTGTTGAGATAGTGTGAATCATGTTAATAGTGAAATTACAAATTTTTATAGCCATTGACTAAATTGCATTATACAAGTATAATTTGATACTTACAATATATTTATATTTATATTAGTTTTATACATTTTTTAGTAGCATATACCCTTGCTGGAACTGGATTTTATCAAACACCTTTTTAGTTAATTAATGTTTATAAAGTCTTTTACTCTTAGTAATAGAATATAGAACATATTAATGTATAATATATGAAAGAAGAAATGTAAGTTACTATGGAAACTTGGTAAATGTTCATATAATATGGTGTTAAATCTTGCAAAAGAAGAACAAAGCAATAATATTTTATTTCTTACTCTTTAAAATCAGAAGATACAGGTGTCAAAAACAGTTTTTGGAGGATAATTGTAATTTTTAAGAAACTCTTAAAAATTCTTTAAAAAAGAAAGAATACTTTCTCTTATTTCATTATATCATTTCTAAAATTGAGACTAATATGATATTTTGCTGGTAATAAAGATTCAGAAAATAAAAAGAAGTATGTTGGTACTGTAACTTATCTCAGAGATACATAATTACAGATTAATTTTCAATTTAAGTATTTAGAATTGGCAAAAATTATTATGAACATTATTATGAACATATTATGAACATAAGACAAGAAATAATATAATCTTAAGTGATCACTTTAAATAATGAAGCAGGTTCATCAGCTATGGTTTATTTAGTTTACATATATGGACAACAATGAAAATATACTTAGTGATATAAAAAGTGTTTTTGGTAGGATTTTTGTTTTTGTTTTTGGACCACTCCTGGTAGTGTTTAGGGGTTACTCCTGGCTCTGTGCAAAGAAATTATTCCTAGTAGACTTTGGGGACAATATGGGGATCAAAAACGGGAAGGCCACATCCAAGGCAAACACCCTCTCTGCTGTGCTATCGCTATTGCTCTGGCCCTTGGTAGGATTTTTAATAAAAGAGCTAAAAACAAAACAAAAAAATTGCCACACACCTTTTTAAAAAATTTTTATTTTATTGTATTTTTCTATCCCTTATCTTTTAAATTGGCGGCTCCCACCTTTTTCATAGAACCTTGACATGGATTATTTACCATATATTCCCACATTTTTCTATAAAACTAAGAAGAAAGGAACAAAGAAAGGCTGGGGGCCAGGGACAAAGTGGTCTTGGATGCATTGGTGGGGAAATAAATAAGGACAGAATTAATTAAAAAACCTAAACCTTAACCATCTAAACTTAAAGGGCCTGTTTTACTGGTAGGCCCATGGGCAAAGGGTGCTGGTATAGGGTGTGATATGAGTTCATTGGTGGTTGATGCTGGTGGTGAGAAGGTCCCCGACTCATTGTATATCTGAAATTCAACTACGAAGGACTCTGTAGATCATAATTGTTTCAATAAAATAAAATAATAATAAAAATAGAGCTCGAGGGGGGAAATATGATTCTTCTTATGTATTATGGCTAAAACCTTCATTTCAGGGAAAGACTTCGTAATAATAAATTATGTGGCCACGTTATAATTATATATGTGTAAAAGAAATAATGGTCATAGTGATAGTACTGGGTCAGGGACTTGCTTTGGGTTAAATCCCTGGCATCCCATATGGTTCTCAGAGCTTGCCAGGAGTAATCCTGAACATTGCTAGGTGAGCTCAAAACCCAAAACAAGAAAAAGAAATACAAAATAAAATTCGTCAGAATATTAATAGTATATTATTCTTTGTGTGATAAGTTATATACAATTTAGGTTTTTGGTGTTCTTTTTTGTGTTTGTATATTTTTAAAATCTTTTAGTGAACTATATTTTCCCCCAAGACATTCCTCCTCTTGCTCCCTTTCATTTTTCCTTTCTGTTTTTTCTTCTTCCATTCCTCTTACCTTTACTCTTCATTTTCCCCATTTTTCCTGCCTTTTTATCTTCCTTCTTTAAATTTGTTTTAGTAATACTTTTCCATGGCTTAAATTGAAAAGGTAGAAAATGATGTATAGAAAAAAGTTTTTTCTCATTTCTTTTCCAACTCATTAAGTTCTCATCTTGCTTTTGTATGTCCTTCCAGAACTTATTGTTACTTATTTGGAAATAAAGTAACTTATTATTGTTACTTTTATTTGGAGAGAAAGGTACAATAAACATAATTTAAAAATATATATGGCAAGTTAATTTGGTGAAACCTGCTTTTTTGTTTGTTGGTCACACTCAATGATATGTGGAGCCTTCTTGCTTTAATCTTAAGGTGATTATGTTGTAAGTTTTCACCACTGACAAATATACCTGGTCCTAACTTGAGTTATCTGGAACTCTGTTGATCTGTTGTTCCACCTAAATCAGCTAATGTGGTTTGATTAAAATGGCTGTAATTATAGATACAGTAAAAGATATCTCTTTTTTGAAAAAGTTTTACCTTATGACAAAATTAAAATGTTTCAACATTTTGAAATAGCTATTCTTTTTATTCCAGCACTTACATTTCAATTTTTCCTATTTGTTTTTCTAGGGCAAATCCTGCTATCTTTATCATGGAGTTCATAAAATTAGTGATCAGTACACATTACAGAATCTCCATGGGATGTATAAGGCATGGGATATAGAAGAACTCGTCAGCCTGGGAAAAAAATTAAAAGCATGCCCGTATTACACAGCACGAGAACTAACAGAAACTGCTGATATAATTTTTTGTCCATACAACTATCTTCTTGATGCACAGATAAGGGAAACTGTGAGTAAATATTCGAAAAAGCAGAATAACTGTTCTCTCCCCATTTTTGTGATGTAATTGATAATTTTAAAAGCTTCAGGATATTTTAATTTTATTCTGATTTATATTTAGTTCTTGAGTTATTTATAGAACTGAAAGTACATTTGAAGGTTTATAAAAAATAAAGTTGGAATTTATCAATTAAAATTTATTACATTTTGGGCCCGGGAGATAGCATGGAGGTAAGGCTTTTGCCTTTCATGCAAAAGGTCATCGGTTTGGATCCTGGTGCCCCATATGGTCCCCCGTGCCTGCCAGGAGCGATTTCTGAGCATGGAGCCAGGAGTAACCCCTGAGCACTGCCGGGTATGACCCCCCAAAAAAAAAACGAAAAACAAAACAAAAAATCAAAATTTATTACATTTATCTTGCTATAATAGTCATATAGATTAATAGAAGCTATTTGTCCAGTTTTATAAGCTATATTTTGCATATATGAGAATAAAGTTAATTCAGGACATATATAAATATTACATAGTATTTATCATTTTTTTTTTTTTTTGGTTTTTGGGCCACACCCAGTGATGCTCAGGGGTTACTCCTGGCTATGCGCTCAGAAGTCGCTCCTGGCAGGCACGGGGGACCATATGGGAACCGGGGGATCGAACTGTGGTCCGTCCTAGGCAAGGCAGCAGGCACCTTACCTCCTGTGCCACCTCCCGGCTCCCGTATTTATCATTTTTATATAAAGTATTAAAATAAAAAATGCTATTAGATTTAAATGCAATTTTCAAGGACCTGATACATGGGATTTTAGAAGAGTTTCTAGCTGTGAATAATTATGGTATTATAGGCTGTATAAATTCTTTGGTGGACTGTTATGTGCTTTGTAGGATATTAGTAGTGTCTCTTTTTTATCCACTAGATGCCAGTAGCACCCTATGTTTCTAATAAAAATATTTCAGTCTTAGCCAAATATTTCACAAGGGCAAATTGTCTCCATTTGGGAAATAGCTATTACCCTCTCTATTTTTTTTTTTTTTTTTTTTTTTTTTTTTTTTTTTTTTTTTTTTTTTTTTTTTGGTTTTTGGGTCACACCCGGCAGTGCTCAGGGGTTACTCCTGGCTCCATGCTCAGAAATTGCTCCTGGCAGGCACGGGGGACCATATGGGGCACCGGGATTCAAACTGACGACCTTTTGCATGAAAGGCAAACGCCTTACCTCCATGCTATCTCCCGGGCCCCTACCCTCTCTATTTTTGAATAGTCAGAATTACTTAAAAACATTCAAAGGTGGGGGCCCGGAGAGATAGAACAGCGGCGTTTGCCTTGCAAGCAGCCGATCCAGGACCAAAGGTGGTTGGTTCGAATCCTGGTGTCCCATATGGTCCCCCGTGCCTGCCAGGAGCTATTTCTGAGCAGACAGCCAGGAGTAACCCCTGAGCACTGCCGGGTGTGGCCCAAAAACCAAAAACAAACAAACAAACAAACAAAAAAAACAAAGAAAAACATTCAAAGGTGACAATACAATAATTGTAAAACTGTAAAAATCAAAGATAAAATAATAAATCACAATATTTAGATAAAATATAAAAATATGACATGCATGGCACCCCTTTCATTAACAATAATGCAAACCGGTATTAGAGAGAGAGAGAGACAGAGAGAGAGAGAGAAGAAAAATGTATGCTCCAGAGACAGGAAGGAGAGAGGGCCTCTAGAAGGGAGACAGGGAAAAGAGACAGGAAGGAGAGAGGGCATCTAGATGGGAAACTGAGGACATTGGTGGTGGGAAATTTTCACTGGTGAAGGTTGTGGTACATTATATAACTGTAAGTCAATCATGAACAACTTTATGTGAAAAAAGAAATAACAACCTTGTAATCACAGTGTTTAAATAAAATTTTTAAAAATATCTATTTTTAAGTTATATTGGGGAAATATGCATAGTATGTTAATTATTCTTTGTAGGCAGCATTTGTGTTTATTTCTGTATACTTAGAGACATCAACTTGGGTCCTAGGAAGCGCAGAGAATCATATGGGATGCCTGGGATTGAGTCTGGTTGGGCTACATGCAAGGCAATCACCCTACTCATCTCTCTGATCTCTAAAAATCTTGCATGGTTCTCTTTGCTCATGGTAAAACATCTATATTTGTTAAGCTTGCACTCAAGATACTTAGTTAATTTTATTTGGGGTTCTAGCTACACCCAGCTATGCTCAGGGTCACTCTTTACTGTACTTGGAACTATATGTGGTGCCAGGGAATGAACCTGGATTAGAATAGCGCCTTACCTAGTCCCTCAAGATACTTGTTAGCTTGACCCATATTATATGTAGTTTCAATTTTTCTGCTACAAACTCTCAACTTAACCCTTCAGAAGTTGCATAATTGACCCTGGGGATACTTTGTTCCTTTCCTACATCTCTGATTATATGACACTTCTGTTAAATATGTTATACTTTATGTAGAGCTAGATCCTATTATTATTATTATTATTATTATTATTATTATTATTATTTTGGTTTTTGGGACACACCCAGGGACGCTCAGGGTATACTCCTAGCTGTGCGCTCAGAAATTGTTCCTGCTTGGGTGATCATATAGAACGTCGGGGGATCGAACTGCGGTCTGTCCTAGGCTACCATGCACAAGGCAAATGCCTTTATCACTTGTGCTACCGCTTCAGCCCTGATCCTATTAATTTTTAAAATTACAATTATATACCCTATTCTTGGTTATTTTCCAGCTATCTTCATATTATTATGATGATGATGATGATGATGTATTATTGATATATTATTACTTCCTCATAGTAACTCTTTGGCATTTTCTTTTTTTTTTGGTTTTTAGTTTTTGGGTCACACCCGGCAGTGCTTAGGGGTTACTCCTGGCTCCATGCTCAGAAATTGCTCCTGGCAGGCACGGGGGACCATATGGAGCACCGGGATTTGAACCGATGACCTTTTGCATGAAAGGCAAATGCCTTACCTCCATGCTATCTCCCGGGCCCCTGTTCTTTGGCATTTTCTATCAGAACTCTGAGTTGCAAGTGACACAAACTTAAGAACTTAAAAAATATTTGATTCATTCTTCTTTGTAATGATTTTATTTTTAGCAGATTTTCCTGGGAAAATAAATATAATCATAATTAGTTTTTTTTGTTTTTGTTTTTGTTTTTTGGGCCACACCCGGTGACGCTCAGGGGTTACTCCTGGCTATTCGCTCAGAAGTCGCTCCTGGCAGGCACGGGGGGGGGTGGTGGTGGGGGGGGGGACCATATGGGGAACCGGGGGATCGAACCGCGGTCCGTCCTAGGTTAGAGCAGGCAAGACAGGCACCTTACCTCCAGCGCCACCTCCCGGCCCCAATCATAATTAGTTAACTAAACTGGTGAAAATAGCATGATTTCATATTCATGCTTCTCTCTTCCTCTAAATTCTCTGAATGGCCTAGCCAGGATTATGCATTTCATTCACTGAAGCTGCAAAGAGATGAAATTGCTCAATGGGCCTGTATTTTTTTTTTGTTTATTTGTTTGCTTGTTTGTTTTTTGGGTCACACATGGCAGTGCTCTGGGTTTACTACTGGCTCTATGCTCAGAAATCACTACTGGCAGGCTTAGGAACCATATGGAATGCCGGGATTCGAACCACCAACCTTCTGCATGAGAGGCAAACGCCTTACCTCCATGCTATCTCTCCAGCCCCTATGGGCCTGTATTTTAAGTCAGCTCTTGTGGTAGGAATAGTGACATCTTTTGATAACAATATTCCCACTATCACATGTGAGTTAGACAAGAGCAAATCTCAAAAGGTAACTAAACAAAATAGCTAAATACAGTATTGCTGCTTTGACAGTATTTTAAATCTGTCATTATTTTGTTTTATTTTTAGCTTTTAAATCTACTTTTAAATGGTTTAAAAGTTTCCTTCATACTGGGAATTTTTATACCTCTGTATAACCAGCCATATGTTGATATTGGCTGACTTAACAAGAATTATTTTGGTTGATAAATTTGCAAAGCTTTGGGAGTTAAAAATGTCACACTCTGGGGCCCGGGAGATAGCATGGAGGTAAGGCATTTACCTTTCATGCAAAAGGTCATCGGTTCGAATCCCAGTGCCCCATATGGTCCCCCGTGCCTGCCAGGAGCAATTTCTGAGCATGGAGCCAGTAGTAACCCCTGAGCACTGCTGGGTATGACCCCCCAAAAAAAAATGTCACACTCTGTTATGTAGAGCTGATATTTGGTTGGCCTTCCCACTTCAGTTTTATTTAAGAGATTGAGTAGAATTAGTTGTTTATATAATGCATTTGGTAATATCATCCACTAGTATTAATTTTTAAAGGAAATATCTTGCCTACTTCTTACTGTTATTGAATCCATTTTGTTGAAATGTTTTACAGGAAAATTATTTTCTCTTGTAGATGGATATCAATCTGAAAGAACAGGTTGTCATTTTAGATGAAGCCCATAACATTGAGGAGTGTGCTCGTGAGTCCGCAAGTTTCACCATAACAGAAGTTCAGCTTCGGTTTGCTCGAGATGAACTGGATAGTATGGTCAACAATAATATAAGGAAAAAAGACCATGGACCCTTACAAGCTGTGTGCTATAGCCTCATTAAGTAAGATGATTTGCCTCTCAGTGTCCTTTATGTTGCTTTTTATTAAGAAACATGTTTGTGAGACTGGGGGTTATGGGTCAGTGTGAATGATTTGGGTTCAATTCCTACCACCACAAAAATGATCAAATTAGGGGCCGGAGAGATAGCATGGAGGTAAGGCATTTGCCTTTCATGCAGAAGGATGATGGTTCGAATCCCAGCACCCCCTATAGTCCCCCGTGCCTGCCAGAGGTGATTTCTGAGTATGGAGTGAGGAGTAACCCCTGAGCACTGCCAGGTTGACCCCCCAAAAAATTATTAAATTGAAACATTGATTATGCTAGGCTATTTTAGAATTGGTAACCTTTAACTAGGCTACTTGAGAAATAGCTAAATGTTTAAAAAATAGATTAGTCCAGGTCGGTGATATATTTTCTGTTGAAGTAGTACGTGGAAAGATGATATTGGTTGATGGCATTGTTTTAACTTATTACAGTTGGTTAGAAGCAAATTCTGAACATCTTGTAGAAAGAGATTATGAGTCATCCTGTAAAATATGGAGTGGAAGTGAAATGCTCTTAAATTTTCACAAAATGGGCATTACCTCTGCTACCTTTTCCATTTTGCAGGTAAGATTTTTTTTTTCACTTGTGAAATTCATTTAGTAATGTAATCATGAAAAAGTTTATCCTGTGAAAAAAACTAATATTGCAGTTTAATTATAAATTTTAATTTTTTTGTTATGTTTGCTGTAAATTGTGAATGTTAAAGTAACATTCTGAAAAAAATAAAACTCAAGGGATTATTTTTTTAAAGCTGTCAGTAATTTTAGGTTTCAAGTAATTTTTAAACATAAAAGTTAAAAAAATAATAAAAGTTAAAAATTAGAAAATAAAAGGGAAGATTAATATTTTCATAATTTACTGTTCATAAACTTGTGTGTTTAGAAATGTGAGTATTCTATGAGCTACTATAACCTTTTTGAAATGCTTTTCAGATTTTGAATATTTGCTCTTGTACATATCTGAGGTCTCATAACCATATCTCAAAGAACTTATTCAGTTTTATTTTATGCAGATGAGTGTTTTATTTTTTATGAGGCGATGGCTCATATGATAGAGTACATGATTAGTCTGTGTGAGGCATTGAATTCGATTTTTTTTAAAAAAGTTTTTGGGTCACAGCCAGCAGAGCTCAGGTGTTATTCCTTGTTCTGCATTCAGAAATTGCTTCTGGCAGGCTCAGGGGACCAATCATATGGGATGCTGGGGATCAAACCTGGGTTTGTTACATGCAAGGCACACCCTCTGTGCTATCACTTTGGCCCTGAATTGGATTTCTAGCACTTGCCTCCACACCCTGTGATAACATTGCCAAAATGATTCTTGTGGCATTCAAGCAGCCCTGGGCCCAAGTAACACTGAAATATTAGGCACCTACCACTGGTCAGCCATGGGGGTGAGTGACCTCACTCCAATATCCCTTCTCTACTGGGTGTGACATCTATAACTTTTTTTTTGTTTGTTTTTGGGTCATACCCAGCGGCACTCAGGGGTTACTCTTGGCTCTGAGCTCAGAAATTGCTCTTGGCAGGCTTGGGGGACCATATGGGAATTTGAACCACCATCCTTCCTGAATCGACTGCTTACAAGGCAAACTCCCTACCACTGTGCTATGTCTCCAGCCCAACATCTATAATTTCATTAAGGCAATAGTATAGAGATAATGCGCTTGCCGTATATTCCTGGCATCACATGTGGTCCTTTTGATTACTACTAGGGTTACTACTGAGCTCAGATACAGGAATAGCCCCTGAATACTTCTGGGTGTGGTTCACACTTCTATTCCCCAAATTAATTTATAGATTTATTTAAAAGATTGATTTTATTTTGGTTTACAGAAAAATTTAGTAGAAAGAATAGAATTTTTTTTTTTTTTTTTTTTTTTTTGGTTTTTGGGTCACACCCGGCAGTGCTCAGGGGTTACTCCTGGCTCCATGCTCAGAAATTGCTCCTGGCAGGCATGGGGGACCATATGGGGCACCGGGATTCGAACCAATGACCTTTTGCATGAAAGGCAAACGCCTTCCTCCATGCTATCTCCCGGGCCCAGAAAGAATAGAATTCTAATATATCCACCCCATTCACATACATACATAATACATGCATTTTATAATTTCATTAACATCTGGTGGTAGTGAAAGACAGTTATTGTAATCGATGAACTAATATCTTTACATCATTGTTGACTGAGTTCATAATTTACATTAGTGCTCACTCTGTGTTGCCTGCTTCCAATAGACTCCTTGTCCTCCATTCCTTTCCCATGTACACTCTTTCCTTTATTGTTATTGGTACAGTGATATGAATCTCACACTTGGCTTGTGGTCTTTGGGATTGCAGTGGCACTACCACCAGGATTAAACTGTCTGTGGGGCATTAGCTGAACTGAAATTTGTGAAATCATACTTTCTCTGTGTCTCCTGGTTCTATGAAATTTAATAAAAGCATAAAATAATTCATTTTAGAATATGACAATAATCAGAATGATACTTTCATTGTTTTAAAAATCTTTTCATTTCATCATCACACTTCTTTCTCCTCTGGAATCCTGCCAACTACTGACTTTCATTGATCTTAGTGTTATGATTTTGTGTAGGGACATTTTTCTGCTGTACTTCAAAAAGAAGAAAAGGTCTTTCCAATTTATGGGAAAGAAGAGTCAAGAGAAGTTCCAATTATTAGTGCTTCTACTCAGATAATGCTCAAAGGACTCTTCATGGTGCTCGATTATCTCTTTAGGCAAAATAGCAGGTAGGTAAACGTATCAGATCTGTATTTTTTCTCTAAGGATATTAGAGATATTATATTTATTGGATGTTTGTTTCATAATACTAGCTTAGTGAAAGCACTTAGGAAAATCATTAACAAGTGGCATAAATATTGCCAAGTGTGAGATTCCTATCACTGTACCAATAACAATTAAATCAGACTCAGATCCATTGAAAATAGGTTTTTTTTTTTTTTTTTTTTGTTTTTTGGTTTTTGGGTCACACCCGGCAGTGCTCAGGGGTTACTCCTGGCTCCATGCTCAGAAATTGCTCCTGGCAGGCACGGGGGACCATATGGGGCACCGGGATTCGAACCAATGACCTTTTGCATGACAGGCAAACGCCTTACCTCCATGCTATCTCCCAGGCCCCCATTGAAAATAGTTTTATTAATGAAAATGAGTATTGAAATTAGCAAATGATGTATGGCATTTAGAATAACTGCATGAGGGTAGCAATGCTTTAAATGAGGTTTGTTTAGAACACTCTTATACCCAACTTGTTGTGAGGAGATTGAAAGGAATTCAGAAGAGGAGGAAAAAGGCATATGTGAAATAATGGGGGACATGAGCCAAGGTGATTCAGGTACATAGGTGATGTTAAGAAAGAATTGTCGGGCCCGGAGAGATAGCACAGTGACGTTTGCCTTGCAAGCAGCCAATCCGGGACCAAAGGTGGGTGGTTCGAATCCCGGTGTCCCATGTGGTTCCCCGTGCCTGCCAGGAGCTATTTCTGAGCAGACAGCTAGGAGTATCCCCTGAGCACCGCTGGGTGTGGCCCCCCCAAAAAAAAAGAAAGAAAGAAAGAATTGGGGCCTTTTGTGCGCTATCCTAGGATGGACTGTGTGGATCGATCCCCCAACGTCCCATTATAGTCCCGCAAGCCAGGAGTGATTTCTGAGCTTATAGCCAGGAGTAACCCCTGAGTGTTACCGGGTGTGGCCCAAAAACCAAAAAAAAAGGAAAGATTTAAATATCCAAACCTCTGAGTCAACGACAATGAAATCAATAAGACCCAAACTTAAAAAGATTTTCTGTTGATAGCAGGATTGAGGAGTGGGAGAGGAGGTTTGGGAATGAGTGGGAACATTGGTGTAAAGAGGTAGGTACTGGTGGTGGGATTGGTGCTGAAATATTGCATGTCTATAACTTAGTAAATCATAAACTTTTGGGGTTTGGGGCCACACCCAGCTGCACTCAGAGGTTATTCTGAGTTCTGTGCTCAGAAATTGCTCCTGGCAGGCTGGTGGTCCATATGGGATGCCGGGAATTGAAACCCGGTCCTTTCCAGGTCCTTACCTCCATGCTATCTCTCCGGTCCCAAATAAAAATATTTAATTAAAATGTTTATATTTGGGGCCGGGGAAATAGCACAGCGGCAAGGCATTTGCCTTGCATGCAGAAGGACGGTGATTCGAATCGCGGCATCCCATATGGTCCCCTGAGTCTGTCAGGAGCGATTTCTGAGTGTGGAGCCAGGAGTAACCCCTGAGCGCTGCCGGGTGAGACCTCCCCAAAAATAAAAATAAAAAAATGATTATATTTAATTCAGCATTAAGTTTATAGTGTTCTAGAACTATATTTAAGCTTTAAAAAAATAAATAAAGGGCTATACCCAGAAATGCTACAGATCAAACTAAGAACATTGTACATACTAAGCATATGCTCTTACCCCTTGAGCTGTCTCCTCATACTTAGTGTCAGAAAGTTTCTTTCCAATTGCATTGTAAGATAATATGAAACTGGAATGTAATTAATTCCCTATATTCTACTCTTGGTTACATTTTACTGTCACTATTTCCCTTCCTTCCTTCCTTCCTTCCTTCCTTCCTTCCTTCCTTCCTTCCTTCCTTCCTTCCTTCCTTCC
>PVKC010018657.1:0-19515 GCA_004027635.1 Crocidura indochinensis
GAAGTAAGAAGTTCTCTACCTCTTGTAGAAAAAGATTTCTACTCTTTCAAAAGTATTCTTAAATTAATGCCATTTACACATATATTTACTACAATTTCTTTTATGAAGATTTGCTGTTTGTAGTTGCAGGTGAGGAGTCATTAATATTATCAGTTTCATGGCAGTTGTTTCTCCTTCCTCCTGCCTCTCAACATGATCACTGCATAACAATTACCAGATATGCCGTCACTATACCTATTGCACTGTGAAAATCTTGCATAATGAATCATGATTATAATAACATAAATACTACATAAAAGTATTTTTTGCTTGTTCAATAGTCTCATGTTGCTGGATGAAGTTATCATTTCATTAGTAATTCCATCGGTAATTTTGAACATTTTTCAGAATGTTACTACCAGGTTCTATGGTCTCTTTCACATTCATTATGTAAGTTAGATAAAAAATGTTGATGCATCTAACTTGAAAACTTGAAGGGCAAATCTAATAATATAATAAAGAAGAGTTATCAAAACACTCATATGTTTTTCCTTATGTTCTTCTGATTTATATTTTTTTAATTGCTTTACTTGTTTTGCTAAGTTTGGCATAGATAAGTGCTACGTTGAGAAAATTAGCAACATTCCACTGAGAGCTTTATTCTGTATGTTTATCCTTTACTTCCTTCCTCTCTCTTTCCTCATTTCCTTTTGCTAAATTTTTAATATATTTTCTTTCTTTGTTTTATGATGTACAAAATTCTTCTAGAGGAAAATAACTTAGTATATCTCATAATAGCTTCAGTTAATCTGAGAATGCTGATTTGAATACTGTGCTTAATTTTCACTTAAAAAGATTGAGTAATCTACACAAAAAATACTTTGGTATTCACACAAAATATCTGATGCTTTAAATCTTCAGATAATCATGACCTATTTCTTCTTGTTTTCCTATAGTTTTGGGATAATATACATTGTCCCTTGTTCTGCCACCCCAAATTCAGAAAAATAAGAAAGAGGCACCCACTAATATTAAAATCAATTTCTTGGAGTGAGAGTTAGTTCAATAGTTTATGTCATGACATGTTTTGTAGGCAGGAGACCTGAGAGATGCCCCTGCCCAATTTGACATGGTCCTCTGAGCTCTGCTTGAGTGGCCTGTTTACCCACTACAAACCCTGATCATTTAAGTCTCTCAGTGCCATCAGATGTGATTCAAACAACGTCCAAGATGCATTTTAAAGCAGAAATGTCTCATTAGTCTAAAGAAATTTATTTTAGGCTTCATTAGACTCATCATAAATATTATTGGTCATCTTCAATATTACCAGGTGGGTGGATTTTCAAGTCAAATTTAGAGAAGAAACTATATTCTGTCCTATGATATTTACTTAAGTAATCTCACAAGACGGCTCATCAAATAATCATAAATATAGCACAACCTTTTCTCATAAATGTGAAAGAAACATGTAACTAATTATAGGCGTTAGATGCGAGCGCTGTAGACAGATCAGAACCAAGAAGAAGTCTTGGTTGGCTTCAACAGCAACAGAGAAGAAATCTAAACTAAAATAAAATAATCTTATTTTTCTCTAATCCATAGAAATACGAATCCTAAGTCATTATATGTTGATCACTTAATTACTATTCCGATAACATAAAACTATATTTAAAGAAAGAAATACAACTGGAGAGATGATACAGAGATAAAGGTCTTTGCCTTACATACAAATGATACATTTTTGATATCCATTACTGCATATAGTCCCCAAACATATCCAAGAGGGTTCCTGAACTTAGAGCACGAAGTAAGCACTGAACACTGCTAAGTGTTGTCCAAACCCCTCTCTCCTCAAAGTATATATGTTGAAATCAGAGTTATGTAGTTATATGTATCTAGCTTGTCTTCCTAGATATCTAAAATGTTCTAAACAGAAAGCCTATTATAAATGAAAGAGGTTAAAGAATCCTGCCTTTGGAGAGAAATAATTACTGGTAGAGGCCGTTGTGAAGAGTGATGAGAAATTGGCAGTAGAAAAAAAAAGTCATGAATAAAAGGCAACTGGGAGAACAGATTCTTAAGAGCAATATATATTTGAGGGAGGAGTAAAATAAGATGGGTAAAGTAGATTTAATAATAGCTATACATATAAAACTATCAGTGACTGACCCTGAAAGTTGGTATTTAAACAAAGAAAAAAACTAAAAAATATCCCAACAGGTTTTATAGAGAAGATCTTCTGTAACCAGGACTAAGATTTATTTCTGTAATAATCATTGGCACATCACTCATCTGTCTTGCAAGAGAAGAATGAAATTTTTTGGATGGATAAGTTTATTACTGAATAATCAGCAAATAGTCCTTTCTTGATACCTAAATCCTGTAATTGCATGAAGAACCTAAGGTTCTGATGTTGGCAGACAAAACTTGCTCCTTCTCTTTATCTTCCCTTCATTGAATTTTAATGGGAAAATACGTGTATATCAACATTTCATACTATTTTGTTTCCACTATATTTATAACAATATTTTCCAACACACCCTTTTATCTGTACTTTATCTCTCAAATCCTCTGCCCTCCAAACTGTATACTTGGTTTTTATTAAGAGTAGCTGTTCTAAAAGATGCCCTTTTCTTAATGAAATCCACCAAAGTGTTTTATACTGCCCTATTTCTCCTTATTTCTTTTCTCTCTGGCACATAGTCTACCTGGTTTCCATAATTGCCATTTTACCTTCCTGTCATTTAACCCACAGTTCATTATTTACTTTTCTTTTAAATGCATCAGTGTTAATTTCCTCAGTATGTACTCCTTGCCAGCTGGCCTGTTCCCTGCAGATTTCCTGTGGCCAAATGTCACACCTAAGCACCTGCACCTTTGGTGATTTCTCCCAGCATTTGTTTAGACCCTATCAATCATTATCTCACAATAAACAACAACTTTGCAAATGGAGAGCCAGGCTCTTCCAGTGATCGATGCTTCTGCATGCTTGTCTTTTCTCCTTGTGAAAATCACAAGGTCCCCCTCCTTTTGGAAATGCTCACTATACATGCCATGGCTTATAGGAAAGGAGGCTAACTTGCCAATACTAGGGCTTCTCTTCTTTTTCTTTTACGAAATTTCCTTATCAGTTGTGACAATATGCCACAATTAATGATAGCAGAAATACCCATGTTTGATACCACATGCATCACACTTAGGAGTGATGGATTAGCAATCAAGGAAATTAATTCTGCCATTACAAAGTAACATCTGAACTTTGAAGTTAGGCAATCGTATTGTAGAAGGTTCAGTTATGAAATCAGCCATAAATATAACATTAGCTTTGTAGTTTCCCAAGCAATGGTTTGCGATTCTTTACCACCAGTCCCTTTCAGTTCAGAGGGATATAAGGATTATCAGATTTCAAGGTCAGAAAAACATTCAATTATGTTGGGAATTTTTGACCAAATAAATAATATTTCTAACAAACTATTCATGATCACAGTTCTCTGAAAATGAATTCTTTCTTGAATGAGTAATTTAACTCTGAGTAACGGCATCAGGCTTATTGTTTTGTTTTGTTTTTTTTTTTCAATTTAGAAAGCCCTGGAATAACAAAAGTCAGCCGAATTATGTACATTTTCTGCAATATATTACTTTTGAGCCTTTTTTTAGACACATTTATACAAAAATGCAGCTTTACAATGCATAAATATGCCTCACAGACCCAGGTCTCAGCCCTAGAGTACATATTAAGTTGGAGTCAATATAGACCAATCCTGAGACTGCTGTTAAAATACAATGATTAATCAAGATACATAAAAGTCCTCCACTAATTAGTCATATCTTTAATGAAGAGGTAATTTTATATAACCCTTAGATAACTGGCAAAATTATACTTCTATAATTACTTTGAGTATAAATTCAACTAATATTGATATTAATACCACTGTTTATTCCAGAGAAAACCATTATGCCTAAAGTCAACATGGAAAATAACTATTTCACAGCTCTATGCTCAGAGGGCTTGGTCTACAGGTAGATTATAGACATCTGAAGTTTCTAAAGATTTATAGGAGAGACAAAATGTTTCTATATGTGATGTAAAATTAAAAAAATAACTCATTTGATACATGAATAAACCAAAGTTAAGTACTTAGTATATTTCTAGTAAAGTTAAGTCTAGAAAGCAAGAAGCTTTTATATTCTTCCAAGGAGGGGACTGAGAAATAATACAGTTGTCAGGGCACTTGTCTAACCTAGTTTTGACCCCTAATACCCTATATGGTGTCCTGAGCCCAAGCAGGAATAAACTCTGATCACCACTGGTTGAGCACACAATAAATAAATGAATATGTATATTAACATTTACACAATATGTAAGATATCATATAACAAATCTAATATTACAATAGATTCAAACATTCTACAATATACATTCTAATTATACTGTTTTCATGTTTGACATTCTTTTAAAGGTCTTAAATAAAATAAATTATATAAAATGTAGTAATAGCAAAGGAAATATTTATTAGAGGTCAATAACTGAAGAATAATTCTCCTTAAACAAAATACAAGCTGATACCTTTTAAACAAATGTTTCACCTTTGAATGTGATCTTAATAGAAGCAAACAAAAAAACAACCTGTAATCATGTTCAAAGGAGAGTAACCAAGTTATCCTGTTTTTTAAGCCACAAGCTACTTCAGAAATTAAACACACAATATTTTTATTCATCACTTTTTAAGAAAATTGAAAACTATCATAGAATAAATAAGATTTGAGGACAAAAGTAAGATGAAGAACTGAAATATACATGTAAGTCTTGTTTTCTGGTCGTTCAATCATGTGACTATGATTATACTGTCATGTTCTTCACAGTTATTTGATCAAGATGGTGATGAAGAAGGAAAGAGCATGTTTCACTGCATTTACAGAATGCAATTTTTATTCCCTAGAGTGACAACAGCATGATTTATGTACATGGAGCTAGGTGAAGTTCTGGATGTTCCTTTCCGATAGTGATATGCTTTCTTAAATGGCTCCATGGAATCACTCCCATAATCAGAAGTTTAATTTCTATGCCACCAAAAAAAAAATAATCTCTTTCTGATATTACCAATTCTTAAGGAAGGTATTATTTTTATTTGTATAATTTTAAAAATAATTTTATTATGTAACATAATATTTTGATGCACTATACATTTGTATATGTGCACATATTTAATATATAAACTTAAAAAGTTATTATCTTACATTATTTATAAAAAAACATTAATAACTGTAAATATGTATTTTAGCATTTCTTAACTTGCCCAGATTTGTATTCTTTTTGGTCTCTGTCTTTTAGAATATCACTAAGACACTGTTTTTGACCAAACACTAAGTAATCACATGAAGCTAGAATTACATTTCAGTGAAACTCCATAATTGTTGGTCCTTTGTTGTGTCATGATACAGATGAGGAAGAGGAGTATTGAATCTGTTAACAATTGACCAAAATGGCAAATTTTTCTTATGTAGAACTTTTAATTTCCTTGCGAATATCTCCTCTCTACTTCTCTCTTCATCTAACCAATCTGCTCATTCACCTTCCTGTCTAAAGCTAGTTTTGAGAAACTCTTTCTCCCCTTCAAGTACTTTTCAGATGTCAGATCTACAATTAACATTCTTAAACTGGCCGTGTAGATAGAATATAACATTAGTTTGAAACTTTATTTCATTCTTTAACAAGTTAACACTTAACATAACTCAGGCTTACTCCAGAAATTGTGATCTTAATGTACTTTAACTATTGGAAAGCATTTCTTTTTATTTGGGGAAGACCTAATTCTACCTAATAGGTGGTTTTGCAAATTACTTCATGAGCAAAAGTAACAAGATATCTAGACACAAATATTATCAAGTCAATATCTCCCCAGTCAGAATCTGTGGAACATTGTCTCCCTTGTTATGCAAATGTGAATTCAAATTATTTAACTAAAGTTTATTTCCAAAGTCATGTCATTGAAGCCACTTATCACTGATGTTCATTAAATACATGTGTAAAGAAAAATGCTTTTGCATTAATCTATTGCATATGAATATAAAAATATTTCTAAATAATAAACACATTATCGAGCAGCTCACATTGTCATAAACTACATCACAAAGGGGAGATGCATGTTTTCATCTTCCAGACACAAAAATTTTGGTTTAAAATAGTACAGATAATTGTTTGTTTTCTTACGATTGAAAAAAGATTTTAAAGGTTCAAACTGAGAAAGACTGGCTGAAATTATAGCTAGCAACTATAAAATTTTTGAAAAACTAAAAAGTCATAGTGATATCTGAGTTACGAACTAATGGTGACATGATGTTTTCACATTCTTTGTGATTGCACATCTTAGGAAGATGTCTTACACAGTACTGAAAATATACTGCTTTATTTATGAAACTGCATGCTAGTTATCTAGAAAACATGTATCCTCTTATAATGGCAGTTTAATTAATTATAATCTAATGGGTACTGCATAATATACAGTTGTTCTATAATAATAATTAGGCATATACCATAATATGCATTCTAATTAGTTTTATAGCTGTTTTTAATACAGAATAAAGGAATAATATGCTAGAAATATGAAGACCTGCATCCAAAATGTACCAAAAAATAATATTAAATATATTCCATCTTTTGCGCCCTAGCTCATACTTTGGTTCTAATTGATTAAAAAAAAAGAGAGAGGAAAAAAAAGCCCTGAAGCTAAAGATGTTCAAATCACATTAGCTCTTAAAAGTTTGAATGTGTCTACAAATCCCTTGTTTCTAAAAATGTTGGCTAGAAATGCCACAAAGACAGTTTCTTCATAATGTTTCTGGCAGTTCAACTTGCGTTCCTGGCTGGAAGTTCAAGTGCAGAGACGCATGAAATTGAACAATGATAACAATAAAAAACTTTTCTGAAACCATTTTGAAGCTGAAAAATAAGTGGGATTTTAGGTCTATCTAAGCTGTGGAAATGGCTCAGGTACAATTTTATAGTAAAATAGCTTCATCTTCATTCTTTCTCATTTGATTCCCATCACATAATTTCGCCCCTTTGTTTAGGAATTATAGCACCACTGAAGTAACAACTGCTTCTGTGATTAGTTCATTTGGTCACTAGCAAGTCTCCTTTGTTCTATTCTGTCTTATTTGTATATGTGGGCAAAAGGAATTCTAACTGAAATCTTGCTCTTTTCTCACATGTGATTCTTCTTCTTATTATTTACTTATTATTTTGGTTTTGGGGCCACACTGGTGATACTCAGGACTTACTCCTGGCTATGCGCTCAGAAATTACTCCTGGCTTGACGAACCATATAGAACACCGGGGGATCAATCCACGGTCCATCCTAGGGCTAGCACGGGCAAGGCAGATGCCTATTGCTTCTACCACTTCTCTGGTCCCATAAATGTGAATATTCTATCAGAGCGTTGATTAACGTGTAGGATGAATAATGAAGATTTTAGAGCATTGTTTTCTCATTTTATTTTCTTAATAAGATTTCCTCATTAGATTGGACCACACTTTTGTTATGTTTTTATTTCAGAGGTAAGTGTGGAAGGGAAAGTTTATGTCACAATTACTATGCTCCTGATTGGTGAAGAGCTCTGTGGTCAGAGATCACTCCTGACAGAGCTAAAGAGGCCATATGTACTGTTAGGGATAGAACTCAGGTCACTGCAGTCGAAGCACGTACCTTAATCTCTGTACTATCTCTCTGACTCTGGAACACAATTTTAGGAACTAGCTTTAAATATTATCCAAGCTTTGTGTCATTTCTAAAAAATAGGTATTACTTTTAAAGAAAAAAAAATGTGTGTACTTCAGTTATAAATATGTCTTGTGAATGTTAAAATGCTAACACATGAAATTGTGTTTTTCATGTGCTTCTAATATATGAAATTGCCAGAGGAAAATGAATATGATCTTATTTATTCTACTTTTGTATTTGCTCTCTTTTTCTCCTTCCTGAAAGTTCTAAGTGTTATCCCCCCATTATCAAAAGACAGCCTCCTTGAATAAAATGTAAAGAAAATGGAATGAATTATAGATATTGTAATCTTACAAAGGAGATTCATGGATATTTTTAACATAAGCAGATCTTAAATATTACCTGCTACTCTTTTCAACAAAGAAGGGGACACTCCACTGAAGCAAATTCTACTATGTGAATATAACAGAGTGATTCCCTGGAGATATTTTTGCTCAGAGACTATAAATTATATTAATACACATTTTAAAAAGCTTCAGATGGGGAATGACGAACAAAGGATATATTTATTCATTTAAATAACTATGGTTTTGTGAGTTTCCCAGAGTTCTAATATTATTTCCAAAGTTAGTCTTGTATGTTCAAAGTATACAAAAGTTCATTTCATTTTTTCACTTACTAGAGATCTCAAAGACCTTTTAATATTTTGTAGATGGCATTTTGTGTGGTCATATAAAGCTTCTGTTCAATTTTTCCCAGACATATTCATTTAGTTGGGTATTATTTTTATGTAGATAGATTATGGCATTTAGAAGTTTCCAAAGAAAGCTACATCCAAAAATAAATACTGGTAATTTTAACATACTGAAAAATTGTTTGAGCAGTTTGTATTCCTTGCTCAAGTCCCTAAGTCTAGTTATAAAAGCAACAGGACTGATAAACAACAAAATAATTATTTAAAAGATAACTCAACATACCCTGTTACTCATATTGTAAGGGGATAAAACTGATAAGTTTGATACAATGACCTCTATTGCCTGATTCATGGAGTATATGGGGTTAGGCTTCTTGGGATAATTCAACCAGGAGACTGTAAATCCATAAAGAGACTTTCCTTCAAGACATTTAATGCACTATCAGTCAGCTAGCAGAAATAGTTTCTGTGTTGCAGTCTAAGTATGTTTTCATTCACTTCATTTGCATTTCAATGCAGAAATCAATAATTCAAGTCCAAATAGGTGCAATTTGGAATATTTTCCTTTTGCAGCATATGAACACAAGCTGAGAAAAATCTCTAAATTCATTTTCACAGGGAATTTCTGACCAGAGTTGGGAAATCAGCGAGACTGGTAGTTTTCTATTGGTAAATTTATTGCTATGAATGAATTCTTGGAGACAGAGAAGCTCTAGGTAAATGAACATGGTTTACTTTCTATTGGTGATCAATGATTTTATTAAATCACACTAAGCATACTCCGTTTTACAACAGATCTATGAGTCTAATCCCTAGCAAAACACTGTGTACTGAATTAACAAGTCCATCCAATCATCTTCAGATGGATTCTGATATGTTTTGGGAAGTGAAGAAGGAAAATGTGATGGGTTCACTCTGTCTAGTATGCAGATGAAGAACCTAGATTGTTATGATAAAATATAAGCACCAGAAAGGTTGAAGAAAGCAATTACAACCCTTTTGCTTGTGCAAATAACATTTAGTATACATTCACGACTACTTTTGGAAACATGCAACAGCAATAGAATACTGTGTTTCTAGGACATTCCTTTCTATCAGTTTATTCAATTTCAGATTCGACTAAAACTGGCTAACCACTTGGCTTGTTTCCTGAAAGACTTCTCTTAGCCCTAACTTTTCTGGTAAATCCTGAAAAATAATTTTTTGCCATATTCTATTTTCATATAGTCAAAAGTTATTTACTATTCATTGTGTTAGAGGAGTTTACAAGCTTTATTTTATGAGCTACTCATATATGTCTGTGAGCAATGAACACATTTAAAGTGAATATCCAACCAATGCTGTTTAAAATATCTTTCAACCAACACTTAGGGTAGTTTTTTTCTGTGCCCAGAACTTCACAAAGATCTTTGCCTATATGACTTGACCTCATTTAATTGCTATTTTCAGTGTTCGTACACTGTCCACAAATTAAAGATTTGACACATAAGACAGAGATTTGGGATGATCTGCCCAAAGTTAACTAACTTGTCTAGTTTTGTTTTCTGCTGAGCAAAGATCTCAGGTGTTTTCAGATTCCTATTCTTGAAACTTTATGTTATTCTTACTATCTTTGTGCCTCTGGCACAAAGTAGAAAACAGAAATATCTATAATACACATATTTTTGGATATTTTATGGTTATTTTTAAAAGAGAAAAATCTACTTGTCTTCTGAGTTTCGCAGTACCTTTCTTACTTGTCTTATCTTTTTGTCTATTCATTCTTCAGTATTCACCTTTACTTCGAAGGAATCATCTTTGTTTTATCGTGATTCATGCAAAAACATTAAAATATTCAACAATTTGTAGAAAAGGTAATAAAACCCAATCTCTGATATGACATGAAGATTTTTAAGTTACTCCCAGTGGAGTGATTGTCAGGTACCTGGAGTTATTAGGAAGGCAAATCACCTTTCTTTGCAAGCCTCACCTCCAATCAAAATAAAAATGATAGAAAAGGGAAGGGGCTACTGATGCATGCTGGGAAATGGGGGAGAGAGGGAGGTCAACTTCGGTGATGGGAATCCCCCTGCTTCAATGTTAATATGTACCTACACTATTACTATGAAAGATATGTAATCACTTTGATCAAAAGATAAATAAATAAATTAAAAATTAAATATCCATAACACATCAAGGTAAGTTTTTGAGATATTCCCTTTTTATTTAATTTAATTTAATTTGGTTTCTGGGCCACACCCGGTATTGCTCAGGGGTTACTCCTGGCTATGCACTCAAAAATTGCTCCTGGATTGGCCGACCATATGGGATGCCAGAGGATCAAACCATGGTCCATCCTAGGTCAGTTGCATGCAAGGCAAATGCCCTCCAGCTGTGCCACTGCTCTGGTCCCAAGATATTCCCTTTTGTCTGGGTTACCTCCCTTCCCCAGAATATATTTAAATAATAGCTGTATCTTAAGTTGCTACATAATTAAGAATTTTATTTTATAGTAACAGTTCCACAATACAAAATGTTCAAACATGCATGCTTTTTGTTGTTTCAAAATTGCCATCATCATCTAATAAAGATCAATTAACAAAAGAAAAATTTAAACTAAAATCACAACAATCTGTTGAGTGAAATATTTTTTGCTCCTTTTATATCCCCATCTGACTGAAGCATTATAAAAGAAGAAACTAGATCTCCAGGAGATGATCTTGAGACTTCCACGGGGCAGGGAGAAAGAAGAGGTAGAACTCACAAGGACCCACAGCACTAATGTGGGCATTTTCCCATTTCCCTCATTTTACTTTTTTGTCAACAAATCCTGCCATCATTTCACTCACATTTTTGTAGCATTTTCCCAGAGCTGTTAACAGAAATCATTTCATAGAGTGGATAAGAATGTCATTTTGTCATTTTCTTGGGGGGAGTGGAAGGAAAGAACAGACATTCTCTGCTTCCTAAATTTTCAAGATGAAAAAAAAAAAAAGGCTGAGACCAGCTGGCTCAGTGGGTTTAAGAAATATGTTCTTTAGAGGACTACACCGAAATAGCAAGAGGAATGCCTAGGCCAAACTCTATTAATTGGAAGGACAGTTTGGGACTACATTGACACCCCCAAATTTATTGGCTACTAATGAGTTACATGAACTTAATCATTACATTATATCTGAAAAGTTAAGAGGGACTTTAATGATCATCAGGAATAATCTCCTTATTTTATGCAGGAACTCCTTTTAATTACAGAATTCCTGTGAGATATCCATTGGAAGCTCATTATCTTATTGAACTCTCTAGCCCATGACCAGTTGTTTCATTTGTTATAAAAGTCACCCTTTTATTGATTTAGGATTTTCACTCATTAGTTTTTTTCTTCTCCCTTGGAATAATAATATTACATCTATAAAAGAGTAATGGTGAGGAAAATAAAAATGAATGTGATCAATAGCAGATTTATTCTTTATATTATGTATGCAATATAACTGTGCTCATGTTTCTGTTCCTATGTATTATCAAACAAACCTTATAAAAAGATATTACTGCATTCCCTATTTTACAGAAAAATTGAGAAATAAACTACTTTAGCTATCTTGCTAAGAATTCAACAATACATGTCAAGTTGCAATACGATGCTCTTTTACTTTGACTGCAGGACACAAGTTCTTGTGTCATTTGCCTATTGGACAAGAACATTACATAGTTTCTCATTGTAAATATTCAACATAGAATTATCCTTATCTATTTTTGAACCAGGATGTGTGATACAGGACCCTGAATTATTTCTTTGTTAATAAGGACTATCAATCAACACATGATCACAGTTTAATTTATTTTAGGAGTTTTTAGCTTTTTTTCCTAACGCAAAGACTTTGAATAGTACTTGAACTGGAAATAATACTTAAAGTGAAGTTTGACAATGTGCAACATATAAAATATTCCATCACCATATATAGAATATTCATCACATTTCTATGTCAAGTTTCTAAATCAGTAAAAGTAATTAAGATCAAAGATGATAAATGTTATAAGAAAAGTGTCCTATCCAATGTACTATATCTCTGGCCTCAACTGTTACAATTAACTCACAAGAAGATTCAAATATTAGTAGACATTGAGAGCAATTAGTACGTTTTGTTACTTGCTTGTAAAGATGAATATATACATCACACATATAATCTCTCTTTTCCCTCCACCACTAAAATGTTATTAAGTATACCAATTTAAGTTGAATAATTTTTCTTTATTTAGCAGCATAGATTCTAAAATTGGAGAAATGGATTTACATAAACTTTCTTCAGATTCATACAAATTTGTGGAACATTTTATATAAAATAATACCTCATGAGAACTCCATATTTTTATGAAATATTACTAGCATTCAAAATAAATAATGTCTGACACATGCCATGGAAATCCATTGAAAATTTAGTGGAAGAAGTGATGTTCAAAAGGGCAATATTAATGATTTACATACATGTGATAACTAGCATTTTAAAACTTATTGAGAGAGAAGCTAGAATGATTACCAAGGCCTATGGTAATACAAATGAGAAACTATGGCTAATTTGTAATAGAGTTTTATTAGGGAATATAAAAATGTTCTGGACATGAATGGACATGATGGTTGTACAATATGATTTTCTTAAAACCGCTAAATCTACACTTCAGTTGTTTAAGAATTATCAATTTCTGGGGTTAGAGAAATAAAACAGCAGTAAAGCATTTGTCTTGCATGCTGCCGATTCAGGAAAGACTTGGTTAGATTTCTGACATCCCATAATGTCCCCCAAGCTTTCCAGGAGTGATTTCTGAGGACAGAGCCAGGAGTAACTCCTGAGCATCACTGGGTGTGGCCCCCAAACCAATCAATGAATCAATAAATTTAAAAAATAAAAAGTCATCTTTCTATGTATTTTATAGCAAATATGTAAGAAATATTTTAGTAGCTCATGCATTTTTTCATTGTAACCTATATTATACTAAAATAATTCTATAAACAAATATTTTATGAAGGTATGGACAATCAATCGTTGCAGATGACGGCAAGGTTTTTAGTAAATTCTTTTTCTTTCTTCTGAGTATATGGGATTCCTGGGAGTTATATCTTTCATGGCTCATTAGGAAAAGTGAGTACTTTTAGGTATTTAATTGAAACAGGAATGTATTATTCTTCAATCAATATTTAACTCTGAGAGCTCAGTTCCTTGCCTCAGAAACTGACAGATTTAAGTGACTTCTTTTTACTTTATGTCTGACTTTATGTCTGATGTTTCCTGATTACTATATTTTAGTATATGTACTATTTATATTCATCCTTTTGTATAATCACAATACTCTGAAATTAAAAAATTCATGTCTTTTTCTAGATATACATTTTCCCATGTTTTATCTTTCCTAATTATGCTCTTCTATTTTTCTGTTTTATTGCTCCAGAGCTTATTTGGTTGCATGTTGGGGTCTATGAATGTTTTTTTTCTGGATATCTGTATTTTATCACCTATTTTAAGTTCTGTGTCTTATTTTTATATGTACGTGCAATTCTTTTTCCTCTTCTTATGAAATTTTTGTTCACATTCTTTCTGAGAATTCTAATTTTATTTTTCAATTTTTTAAACAAATATACTATTTTACTGAGTTTTAATACATTCCAAAAAGAGTTGAATGTTTATTCATTGCAACGATGATAATTCTTGCATTTCAGTTAAACAGTATGCATTAGCTTGCAGTAGCTACCAGAAACAATACTAGTTTTGGACAAAACTTGTCCTTGACAAATTTATTTTTAAGAGAGGAAAATGTCTCTTATAGTTTTGTTCAATAGTTGACACTTCAGCTCTAAAGTCAGAAGACCATATTTAAAGAAATTTTCTGAAAATTATTAGCATTTTATCAATGGTTATAACTTTCACTTGGATTTTCATGGTAGATTACAATATTTCAATAGAGGTACAAACAATGCACTAGGCAAAGAGAATTTTGCTACATATTGTTTTGCTACATATATTTTTAAATGTTAACTTTCTAATTTCCTTTGAATTTTTCAAAGAAAGTTTTAAATATTAACATACAATATTGTAAGAATGTTAATAACTAATGCAGGTTATTTTTACTAAACTTTTTGTGGCAACAGGTAAATGATTAACTGAAAATACTAAGGTAATAATGTCTAAAGGAAATAATTTAGAACTGCATCTTTATATTTTTTGGTTATCTTGAATTGTCTAACTTATTCTGAGTTTTTTTTGTTGTTTCCACTGTGATGTTTTATTTATTTTGTCATTTAATAGTAACAATTCCATTTGCATACTCAAATTACTGGTTATTTGTGTATATTTATTTATTTTTATTTTTTTCAATTTACTTTAAGCAGCATGGTCACATGGTTGTTCATAATAGAGGGTTTTTATTTCTCACAGTTATCAAAGATTTTCATTGTTGAGTTCAGTCATAAAATATACAACACTCTTCCCAATTGCACATTTCCCACTACCAAGTCCCCAGTTTCCCTTCCATCCTTTCTGGATGAAGCATATGAAGCAGACAGTTTCTCTCTGTCTCTCTGTCTCTGTCTGTCTGTCTCTGTCTGCCTGTCTCTTTCTCTCCATTGTTTCTTTTTGCACACAATGGTTTGTACTATTAATGAAGGGGTAATTTACATATCACTTTATCTCCTTTTAGAACCCATTTCTTGTCCAGAGTGATCACTTCCACCTATCACAATTTGTGCATAGTTTTTGTGTTGTTGTTGTTGTTTTTGGGCCACACCCGGTGATGCTCAGGGGTTACTCCTGGCTATTCGCTCAGAAGTCGCTCCTGGCAGGCACGGGGGACCATATGGGGAACAGGGGATAGAACCGCAGTCCGTCCTAGGTTAGCGCAGGCAAGGCAGGCACCTTACCTCCAGCGCCACCGCCCGGCCCCCAATTTGTGCATATTTTAAAGGAACTTTTGAGCGTTTTTTTTGTGTTTTTTAGCCCTTAGGAAACTGTTATGTATGAAATCACTTCCATATTATTATTTCTGCCTGTTGTCCCACCTACGACCTTCCAGGTGGGGGCGCTGTTGAGAACCTAAAAAATAGTTTGGGAGCTCTGGGTCTTTTGGAGCAGTTTACTAGCTGGCTTGAGATGTTTTGGAACTGGTGGTAGGCTGACAAAGGACTCTGCATGGGACCTTCTTGCCCTTTTACACTCCTGTCTGTGGGGATTATCTGCCACGAATAAATATTGCCAAGATCTCTTTCCCCTCCAAGGCGATAGGGGAATGGGAATCAATTTCTCATTCTGGGAGCTCTTTGAGGATCCATGGATAACCAGTAAAGGAGTAAACTTGACACAGTGAAAGAAGACTTTCTTAAATCTAGATGCTGCCCTCGCCAGATATGGGTCTAACACTCCGAAGACAGGATTCTGATGAAGAATTACAAAATGGGGAAAAATGCACATTTTTTTCCATTATTATATTCCATTATAATAGAAGCCAGGTAGTGTGGAAAATTTTTCAGGAATTTTTTCCCACTTCATTAATATTAGGGAATAATTTTGTTATTTTTGTTAGATTTCTTTTGCCTTTTGATGAAGTGAGTTTACTTGTATTCATACTATATCTAGGATTGTAAGAAAGAAGAAAGGATTAGTTAAAAGAATGACTTTGTTTCAAAAACAATATATCAGTATTACCACTTAATAATTTTAGATTATTTTAAAATCCTGTTCTCTATATCTATTCGTTTTCTCACAAAAGTCTTTTAGATTGACCTGGATGATTAGCAACCTCTTTTCCTACTATGTGCTGAATTTGCACTATAACTTCCTCAAATTTTTGTTTAATTATATCACTCTCATATTTTTCATGTTAAAGGAATATTTTGAAGTTTAATACTGAATGATGTCCTCTTCCTTGTTCTTTTTTATTCTGATTAGCTTACGGTGTTATTTTTTTATTTGAATTCTATCTCATTTTACTTAATAGTAGAGGCAAATATATTCACTCAGTTACCATACTGAGCTAGATATCACCTTGCACACTTGAAACAGCAATCTATGACATCAAACTACCTTCCCACTGAGAAATGTATATAATGAATCTGTACTTCTAGAACACAATTTAGTACTGGTAGGAGTTTTTATATACAGATCACATCTATATTTTTGAATGATTGCTTATCAGATTTAAAAGAATGCTTTTGGCAAAGGAAAGCCATATTAAAATCAGCAATTATGTCAATAGTTCAATTTTGTTAAGTGCAACATATATGCACATTAAATATGTGTATATATGCTTGCTATTCCTTGGAAAATATGTATGACCAAAACAAAATATTTTAAAAGGCTAGCATGAATTTTGAACAAACCTCTCTGCAACAAATCAATTGTAAGGAAAGTGAAAAATAATAATAAAATACTAGTTATTTTAAAAACATATTTAATAGATTTTTTATTTTATTTATTCTTACTTTTATTTTTATTTTATTTTATTTTTGGTTTTGGTTTTTGGGTCACACCCGGCAGTGCTCAGGGGTTACTCCTGGCTCCATGCTCAGAAATTGTTCCTGGCAGGCACGGGGGACCATATGGGGCACCGGGATTCGAACCGATGACCTTTTGTATGAAAGGCAAACGCCTCACCTCCATGCTATCTCCAGGGCCCCTAATAGATTTTTATTAGAATTTAATGATAATGTGACTGAAATTTGAATTTAGATATTTAATCTTTTGTAGATATTTTTCTTATCATTTCTCAAATCTATAATTATTCCCTTGTTTTACTCAGTTCTTTATGAAATTAAGTTTTACTTTGGAAAAATTATTTTCACAGTAAATGATGATTTATTAGTGCTTCCTAACTTTCTACATGGGTTTAAAGAAAATGTGCCTGATTCAAACAACAACAATGCTATTTTTATAATTTATTCCTGCATATATTTTATTTATCTTTTAAAAATCCAATCTTCTTTTCTCTTCCATAAACTTCTGGGTTAGATCCCCGGAGTCCAATATGACACCACCAGGACAGGAGCGATTTCTGAGCGTATTGCGAGGAGTAACTCCTGAGCATCACCAGGTGTGCCCCCCGCCCCCACAAAGCAAAATTATCATACTTATTATGGGCCAAAGTAATAGTATAGAAAAAAGAGCATTTGCTGACTTGGACTCGACAAGCTGACTTGGACTCAATTCCTCTCCTCCCATATGAACCTCCAGATACTGCCAGGAATGATCGCTGAGAATAGAACCAGGAGCAATCTCGAGTACCACCAGTTGTGGCTACAAACAAATAAACAAAAGTAGCATATTTAGTAATAAAATACTTTCTATCAGAATTTGAAAGCACTATTTTAATGCCTCTAATTTCGATGAAAATCAGCAAGAAATTTGATTCATGATCTTTCAGTCCAACTCTGGATGCCTCTTTAAATAACTGTGCCTTTGAACAAATTATTTTTTATTATCATTGTCTAAATGCCAAAAGTATACCCCACCTACCATAAAAATCTTTCCATTTTAAACATTTTTGCCAGGGACAAGGTCATTTGATGGTTAACCTCACCTAACTTCTGAGACATAATACTTCAAATGATCATTTGAGAAGGTTGGCTGAGTTCTCATCTGCAGAGCTTTTTGTTTCCCTATTATCATTGCCTTCTGTACTCTAAGAATATGATAAATCCTACAGTTGTAGTGTCCAAATGCACATAGTGAGAGGGGGAGATATTTTTTCTCTAACAATATCATGCAACATTGATTGCAATATTCATAATGCAGTGTAGGTCAAACGGGACCAGCTTAATTTTCGAATTGTGAAGTTGGATGAATGTGAAGTAGAGAGAGACACTATTCCTGATCTGGGCTGTCAATTTGACATTGTGCAACTTTTAAAAATGGCACTCATAGACATGACAGTGAACAGGATTCTGTAGTTCTCTGGAGGTCCTGCATTGTCTCTATTTTTTTTTCAAATAAAGTAAAACTAAATGCTGAGTTTGTTTTCAGAAAGGTAGAATCCCATAGAGCAGTACATCGCATCATATATTAAGGTCAGACTATATTAGTAACTTTAGAGTGTCTATCAAAAATAGACTATTTTGTTTAAAATTAAAACTTCAGATCTCTCATATCCATTGATATCAAGCATGGATGGGTTACTAATTTCTCAAAGATAAAACAGGTGAAATATTACACAAATTCAATCTATTAATATAATAATATTATTATAATATCCTAGGTTCCATCCTATGACTTATGCATACCAAGACCTTTAGGTACATAAGTCTGATTTTATCATCCATGACTAAGCAGAAAGTTTCCAGACATCACAAAACAACTTAGGGGAGAGTAAAAGAGAATGCATGGAGCATATAATTATTCCCATAACAGTATGCTTTGAAGGCGGAGAAACCCTGTTATCTCCTGGGCCTTTCTAATCTCCCCAATATTTACTGTACCTATTAAAAAAAAGAAGCACAATTTTTTAAATGAATTTTTATTGTGGTCAAAGTGACTTACAAATCTTTCACAGTAATATTTAAGGCACATAGTGACAGTGATTCAGAAGCATTCCCACCACCAGTAATTTCCTCCCTCACCCCTGTTTCCAGCATGCATCCCATATCTCCCTACTTTGCTCCTAATAATGCTAGAGTAACTGTTCCCTACTTGTACAGCCTGTTGTAGATTGGGTATTGATTCTGTTGTCCTTGACTTTGGGTTTGGTATTCAGATCTGATCATTTTTTATTTCCATTAAATATTCATACAACTGTCTGGTCTTGCTACCATCCATTTTCCCCCTCAAATTATGAGGCTGAACAATATGATTCCAGTATTGTGGTTCTTTCGGAGATATAAGAAAAGATAAAAGAGAAGAAAAGAAAAAGTCAAATATAAAAAACAAAAAAAGTGAGAGAGAAGAAAAACAAAAACAAAAACAAAAAATCTAGGAAGTTTACATCTAGGTGTTCTAAATATCCATTTAGAGAAGAAAGAGAAAAAAGAAGAAAAAGATAACAAAACAAGAGCAAAAACAATGGGGCCGGGTGGTGGCGCTGAAGGTAAGGTGCCTGCCTTACTGCGCTATCCTTGGACGGACCACGGTTCGATCCCCCGTGCCCCATATGGTCCCCCAGGCCAGGGGCGAC
>PVKC010018658.1:0-19399 GCA_004027635.1 Crocidura indochinensis
CAAAGATACAAGATTGAGATAAAAGTACAGAAATTATGCCGTATTTTCCTACCTTTAATATTAAATAGAATGATCGTGTAGGCTTTTTAATCTACTCTGGAGAAGTCTATGTTTTGTCTTGAACACAATTCTCTCTTTTTATTCTCCTCACATTTATCCCAATAAATTTCTTTTAATAAAACTATTTTTTCTTCAATTAAAAAAAGGAATGACCATGTAGATAAGAGCATGCAGAATTTAGTTCTGAGTACAGATAACATTGGCGCTTGTGGAAATTAGGTAGTGAAGTTATGTAAAAGATTTTTAAGTCCTCTTGCTCAATGTGGAATCATTGCATAAATTACATCAATAATGGCAACTTGTATGCCAGTCTTTATATTACCATCGGCTTTATTGCCTTTATTGTTAATTATAGCAATTATTTATGTTCTTCAGTAATGACTTTAACCACAGCCATTGTCTTTTCTCTTAAATACCTATCTTATAAATATAGATTTCCAAAGAAAGGGAAGAAATACTGTTCGATGAAAGCAAAACATCAGGCAGACTACAGAAATAAAGTTATCAAGTACGTGGAGAGCAGGCTAAAAAAGTTCAAATGGTCTGCAATAGAGGCATATTGTTCTTTTGGTGGGTAGATGCGGTATATCAGCATCGTGACCATCAGACTTATGAATATTTTTACTCTTAGAAACTGATTTTACCACCATAAAAATTAAACTAAGAACTATGCGATGAGAATGTGTTTGAGAGTATAGTGAATGCTTTATATTTTGTTAATTTGTTTGTTTTTGCCACACAGGGATAACTTCTAGTTCTGTACTTAGAGATCACTTCTGGATGGGCATAAGGGGCAATATGTGGTGTCAGGGATCAAGCCTCAATAGGCCTTTTGTATGGCAAGATCCCTACTCACTGTATTATTGGTCAGGCCCCAAGATGTAATATATTATATATATATATATATAATTATATACTTATAAATGTATATGCATATATAAATATATGTACACATGCTTAGAGATTACTCCTGGCTATGCACTCAGAAGTCAATCCTGCCTTGGGTGACCATATGAGATGCCAGGGGATCCAACCATGGTCCTTCCTGGGTCAGCTGCATGCAAGGCAAATGCCCTACCATAGCTCTAACGCTCTGACTCCTATATTACTCTTTTACGCTTTTGCTCTGGGTCACTAAAAGTTTTTAAAATATGCTTTCCATATATGTATGTAATATATGTGTAATATATAATATATGTGCAATATCTTGTATACTATATAATTCACACATTATATTATATACATATTATATAACTCACATATATTGTAATGTATACCATATCATCTATGTATAATATATACATAGACTACTTATATTACAGTATATACATATATGATCAGGTGTTGCATGTTATATGTATATAATCATGCATGTTATATAACACATGCATATGCAAAATATGTGTATATATGTATATATAATGTAATATGTGTGATATATTTTTAAATATACTTTTTATTTTAATCATAGTGGCTTACATATTGTTGACAATAATATTTTAGGTACATATTAACATAAAATCAGGGGAATTCCCATCACTGAATTGTCCTCCCTCCCCTCCATTCCTGTCCTACTTCCCATATACTCTTCCCTCACCCCCAGGGCTGCTAGAATAAATGGTCCCCTCTGTGCCTAGCTTACTACTTAGTGGTCTTACACCTCTTTGGTCTTGGTACCTCCCTTATCCCCCCACCCAATTGGGAGGCAGGACTAGATAGTTCAAGTTATGTGGTTTTATTTGAAGAAGAGAAAAGCAAATACCTGGAGAAAAAAAAGAATCAAATACTCCAGAAGTGGGTGTGTCCTTCTAGAGGCTTTCATCCTTGGGTTGAGCAACGAAGGGGAAAAAGAAGGTGAAACACCACAACAGTACATAAAAAACTGTCAAATAAAATCTTCAGTGAGCATTCCAAAAACAAAACAAAACAAAAGCAAAAAAAATAAGGGTAAGCACCATATAAAAGTCATGGTATTGAGATAAAAAAAAATGTGGCAGAGGACATAAGAAAAGAAAATAAATAAATGAATATAAATGGAGACATCCACTTCAATAGTCAAACCACAACACTGAAATCGACAAAAAATAGATAAGTAAATAATAATAAAAATTGTTTTGTGCTTATATTGTATATATTGTAATATATACTATATGTGATGTATAATTTAATATATTTATATGTAATATATGTGCACTTATGTAATGTATTATAATGTAGTATGGAAATTTTGTTTTTAACAGATTACTAAATATTTGGGGTTCATTTAAAATAATTTTCTTAAAAATGTTTTCTATTTCTCTGTCCTTACTCTCCTTTTGTTTGTTTTTTGTGGGTCATAATTGGGTTGACCATATTCAAGGCAAGTGTCCTACTTATTGTGCTCTCTCATCACTTTCTATCCCTTATTTGTTGATGTAATGAACAGGGAGGCTCACATACCTGCTGAGGTGCTTAAGCATTGTTTAGTTGCCCAATTGTCGTCTTCACACACTCAGCCGCAGTGTAGGACTGTACTCTTATTGTGGTGTTGGACATATATCCACTGGGACTCATTAGTGCTCAAACACATTCTTGCGAGGGACCAATCTTTCTGATATTGGCAGTTGCATACCTTTTTCGTGTTTGTGACTTCTGTACCCTTTTGTGGTATTTACACATACCTAGTTGTCATGTAACAAGAAATAACTTGTATGGAGCATTGAGAATTGAAGAAGGGAGGGAGGGCTTCCAGATTTGATCAGCAGCAATGTTAGAATTATTTCTGATATGAGTGGATTACCAATGTGCAGATTCTGTAAATCATTGCACTTTTTCTCCAGGTCCCTATCACCTTTAAAAATGTGCTTCGCATTTTTTGCTATTTTGCACACAAAAAAAGATAAAAATGAAAAGTAGAAGAAGATAAAAATGAAAAGTAGAAAAAATGAAAAGAGGGAAGGTAAAAGAGTTTTTAAAAAGGAGGAAGGAACTGAGATGATAAATGTCAAAGAGCAAATAGAAGGACTAACCTTAAAAGGTGGGAGAAAACATAGGCTTAGAGAAATAATTGCAAGAGGAAATCCCAAGAGTAGTGGAAAATAATTCACAGAATGCAGATCAGAAAAGGCTTAAACAGCTTCAGAAAGCTTTCTAGGAGGCAATCAACTGGATCTGCTACCCACCCACCAGTTGATTTGCAATGAAGTTAAAGGAAAGGCCAAAGCATCAGGGGGCTCCCCACTTCCCTTAATCCTATGGATGAGCTGTGGGGGAGCAGAAGTAGAAGTCAGAAAACTGAGATGGACATGGGAATAGTGAGAGGCTGAAAGCAACACATAAAGTATTTGTGCTGGGGGTAGTGTTGGGGGTGTCCTGTGAAAATTAGGAGACCAGGAGGAGAGTGAGACACCTGGTAGTAAATGGGGCAGGGAGAGAAGAGCCATGGGAAGCTCAGTTGAAGGAGATTCTCACGTCCCTGAATGTGAGAAGTGGATCAGTGCTTTGCTCACTGCTGTGTCGAGGAGAGAAGAGCCTCCTTCACTGGATTAATTGGCTCCTGAAAATAATTGAGAAGGAAGATGGAGAAGCAACTGTACTAAATCTGTTCCCTTTGGCTCATTAGCCTTAGAGGAAATAGTGTTCAAAAGTCAGCCTTTCAAAGTTACTGCATGCATTCTACTTCTCCATTGAAGAATATTAATTATGTTTGCTTGGTTTCGGATCACACCCAACTGTGCTCAGGGTTACTCCTGGCTCTGCACTCAGAAATTGCTTCTGGCAAGCACTGGGAACCATATGGAATGTGAGAATTCGAACCACCATTCATGCTGGATTGAGTGCTTGCAAGGCAAACTCCCTACCGCTGGGCTATCTCTCCGGTCCCGAGAATATTAACTTTTTGCTCATAAAATAGAACTCATGGATTTAACAGACAACTCATGGTTGTCTGTCCGCAAAGACTTAAGGGGCCAGTTTTCTAGCTTTGGGGGCTAATCTCTTCTCTACAACCTCCCGGAAGTGGTTGGTGTCAGACACTTGAGAAGGATTCAGTTGAGAACCTGATACCAAAATCCAAGGGATCTAGCTAGAGCTAACATGATAGCCTTTTTCTTAGAGGACATAAATTCTTTAAATATCAGACTGCACAACTTAGAAATGACCCTAACACTTCTCTCTCAGTTCTGGAGTCAGAAAGTTAACTGCTTTGGTTGGGTGTGAATTTCTATCTTGTATAAGACTTGGTTTATTTTGTTTGTTTTGTTTTGGGACTATACCTGGAAGCACTCAGGACCTGATTGGTTGTGCTCAGTGGAACATGCAATGCTAGAGATTGAACCTAGGCCATGTTCTCTCTTCTCTCTCTCTCTCTCTCTCTCTCTCTCTCTCTCTCTCTCTCTCTCTCTCTCTTTCTCTCTCTCTCTCTCTCTCACCATTTTTTTTGGTTTTTGGTTTTTGGGTCACACCCAGCAGCACTCAGGGGTTACTCCTGGCTCTGTGCTCAGAAATCACTCCTGGCAGATTCAGAGGACCATATGGGATGCCAGGATTTGAACCACTGACCTTCTGAATGCAAGGCAAAAGCCTTACTTTCATACTATCTCTCCAGCCCCTCTCACCTCTTTTATAAGAGACTAAACCATAGATGAGGGTGTCACCTTGATGACTTGCCCAGGCTTCACCCTTCACCTACTAATTCATACTGTCATATTTGAGTTTTAATATTCTAGTTTGAATAGATTCTAGTTGAATCTATTCAGACTAGTCCTCAAATGGAATGCTTTGAATTGTTAAAAACAAATAGCGTTTGCTGACTATAAATGCTCTATTCTGACTCCACATATCTTTCAACAGCAAATAATTCAATCGTGAATATATTTAAACCCTTGGAATAGAAGCAGTGAAGATTAAGTGAAAAAAAAAGCCAAGATAAAGATAATTTTGGAATAGTTGCCATATTTTTACTAACTCATATTTATATAGTTGTCCTAATGACTGGAGAGTACAGTAGACCATTTGTCTAGTGCACAGAAGACTTCAAGGTAAGATATCATTTCTGAATGAATTCAAAGTTTAACCTTAGTTTGTTGGTATGTACTAGGGTGATTTTCCCAGTTGGCTGTTTGGGGACTTAAATAAATGTCTTCACTTAATGATAAATTCTAATGAAATGTCTTAAATAACTCTATCGTTCCTGGGCCTTTGATGGTAGAATACTCTTGGTACTATATACCGTACAAAAAATGCTAGTTGTCCTGCCCATGTCTGAGTCCTACTATCGCATTCCTTGAATTAAACTCAGGGAAAAACTGCAGGGCACACAAAATAGAGAGTAGTGAAAGTGCATGTGTGTGTGTGTGTTTGGGGGTGGGGGGGTCTGTTTGTTTGTGTATAGGGGTAAGGGGACAGACAAATATATAGTCAAAATTAAAAGTGGTTTCTTCCAGAATTTCCACTGTAAATTGCCTCATAGTTTCCAACTGAAAGTTAAAGGCTATTACTGGATTATTTGGGTCTGGAAAATATAGGATTCATGTGTACAAGGACAGAGGGCAGAGCAGGGATTTATAATATAATTTTCAACTTTTCCTTTTTCAATGATCGCAGCTGGGCCATAATTTAGCAAAAATGAAATTCTGTCTCTCTTATTTGAGCAAAAGAAAGAAAGATGGCCTCAAACTGAGATCAGATGTGAGTAGGTTATAGTTTCCATCTGCTTTTGGAGAAGGGCTAAGATAAATTCCTCCCAGTGTACAGGCTCTTCATTATTTACCTCTCTTAACCAAGTACTCACAGCATTAGAAGAATCACCCACAGAGACCCTCATTTGGCCTTTTGACTAATCACTTTCTGGGGAGAATTCTGTTGTTTCTCAAAGAGAAGGGCTAGATTTTTCTACCAGATGAAAAATTTCAGATGTTAAAAAATTGTGATTAATCTCTCTGCCATCTTCTAATTTGTATGTTTCAACTTAGGGAGCTTTCAAGCAATACCCAATTGGAACTTAAGGTACCAACCTTAACCTACAGTTAATTCTGTAGCAATTTGTGATTGTATGTGTAACAAAAATTTGTATGTGCAAAGAATTCAATATATAAACAGTACCTGCATACACTATATACATTTAGAGCAAATACTGCACCTATAATTAGTTAGAATATAATTACCGTATTTGCCAGCATATAAAACGACTGGGCATATAAGACGACCCCCTAATTTTGCAGTTAAAGCATAGGCTTAGGCCTATATTTGCTGTATCAGACAGAACGTTCCTGTGCTGCATGTGTTGCATGTGTTCCTGTGTTCATGTACCACAGTGAGCCAATCACAATAGCAAAGGTTCAAAGGGTATACTGTAAAAGACTTCCTCTCTGACTTTGGCCAATCTGAGCAGGCTTTTTACAGTGTAGATTGAGTCCAGAACATTGTCTAATTCGCATGCATCAAAAGCCTGCTTGGACTGGCCGAGTTAGAGAAGCTGTCCGAGCAGCCTTGCAGTGATTGGTGCAGGATCGAGTTAGAAAATTCATTTTGTGGCAATATTCAGACAATTTTCGTTTAACGGCATATTGAAACATTTTTCAGGATATACTCGGCATATAAGACGACCCCCAATTTTTGGCTGACTTTTTTTTGTTTCAAAAGTCGTCTTATATGCCGGAAAATGCTGTAGTTGGAATCAGTTTTTTATTTTTAGGGATTTTATTTAACAGAAAAAATCAGGAATCTCTCAGTTAGGAAAACACTAAATAGGAAATTCTCTACCAAATTTAGAAAACATACCCCCAAGTTCTCCTAATTCCTTCAGTTAAACCATGTGGCCTTTGAGGAGAAGGTAATTCATATATACTATTAGCAATTTTGGGAACTTGAAGTATGTTTATAGTACATATTGATGATGGTAAGTCATTTGGTATTTCCTTAAATTAAATTTCTTTCTGGGCAACCTTAAGATAAGACTATTCTTTATTTCAGATATTCTTAGATTTCTGTGAAAACAAACAATGGTGAAGCCATCAACCACAAAATTTCAAGAAATTAAATGCCTGGAAAATATAAGGAGGACACTGAGCTGGGTATTTCTAGCAAACATTTGAGAGAATGTTATATCTGCTGCAAAGTTTGTTCATGCTCAGAGGAATTTCCCTTCCAAATTTTCTCAATATGGGCACATCCTTTTACAATTCCAGGCCAGTCATTTTTATTTTTACAAAGCAAGACATCACATTTGTTTTGTTTAAAACCCTACAAGTGTTTTCTCATTTTGAGTTGAATAAAATAAAAACCACTCATCATAGTTTTGAAGGTCCAGGACATTCTGGTTGTTCCCTGAAATTTCCATCCCATGTGGTGACATTTTTCCTTACCCTCTACTCTAACCATATAAACCCACTTGCTGTTACAGGGAAATTCTGTCCTTGTCTCATGTCTTCCAATTTTCTGGCCCCTCTGCCTGCATGGTTCTTCATTTTATTCCTGCTTCTTGTCATTCTGGTAGTACAAAGATCTTGTGATCTTTGTAGAGATCTCACTGACCTTTTGACTATTCAGACTTTATCCTAAATTTGAATTTGTGCTTTATTCAAATACTTAATAACAAAGTCAAATTTCTTTGTTTGTATATCCATAAATACATTTGCCTGTATATACAAATATATATATATATATATATATACACACATACATACATACATACAATTTGTCTTTTGTATAAAATATCATCACCTTGAGAACAAATACTAGTTTGAAGCCAGTTTTGTCTCTAGAAACTCTTGCCTCTCTGTAAGCCACATCTGGCTCCTACGGATGTGTCAATAAATAACTATTGAATAAATAGGGTTTGCACCTCTAAATAAAACCCTGCTTTGTACTTTCAGTCTTGTTTTTTAAGTATAGTCACAAAATATACATGATTTTAATTCAGTTCTAAAGTCTTTAAACTTACTTTGATAACAGGATGTCAATTATTGACTGCCTCCGAACTTAAATCTATCCAGAAATGACATACAAAAAGCTGATTTAGATGCCAAAAGTAGATCTGTAGCTTTATGTGAACTGTGAGATGAACTTAATTTTTTGTATATGAATGATTGCATACAGAAGTTTAACCAGTATTGTTGAATATAACTAAAGTCTCCTTGAATTGTGCATATGACTCTCATTCTTTAAATGCTAAAGATTCTGTTTCCATGCATGGGAAATAGAAGGGCATTTATTAAATAACATTTATTGTTCTTATATTTGTGTGATATTGCATACCACTCTTTGTCATCAGGAAAATGTGTTGATAACATCAACACAAATGTTCTCCATAAAATAGCTGTATTTTATTCATTCAAACTGATGAGCCAACATTATTTTCCCATCTGACTCTCACGTGTTTGTATAATATGAATCAGGCAATGAGAGATGAATCACTGAGTCTGGTGTGAACAAAACTTTCTTTTGTGTTTTTCATTGTGAGTTGTAACATTAGATTATGAACAAGAGTAGCATCCAGTCATATTTTGCAAAGCAAATATGCCTACCCAAGGATCTCTCTACTTTACTTCCAAATTACTCAAAAATTTTTTTTCTTGTTTATTAGTGTCATAAAAATGGAATAACCTATCACTTCTCTTCTTATAACTTGTCTTTGTTTCAATAATATTAAACTTCTGCAGATAACAGTATTGGTTTCCCCTTTTTGATATATAAAATTCTGTTGACCATTATCTTTTATTTAAACTTATTTTATTGTATAGTACTGTTTTATTTACATATATTTTGGAATTTTTATGAATAGTGCACTCTAAAATTGTTCTTTTAGACTTTATATGCATGACTTTATACATTGCTGTATTAATACATACATAAATTTTCAACTGGAATTATTCAGTAAACAAGTATATATGACCAGATAGTTAGATACTGCCAAGCTGTTTGCAAATGTAATCACATCAAGAAGTCCAAGAGTGGGGCTGTACAATGTAATAAGTAGAACTTTTGTCTTGCAAGTGGCTCACTCAGGTTTGATCCTTGGCATCCCATGTGGTTCCCTGAGCACTACCTCTGAGTTCAGAGGTAGGAGAAGTTCTTGAGCATTGTTGAGTTTGGCCCCAAAATAAAACAAAAAAAGTTCAATAATTAGTATAGGAAGCAAAGCATTGGCCTTGCATATGGCAGCTGGCCTTGGCTCCCCTACACTACATATAGTTCTTTGAGCATTACTAGGGATCATTAATGGTCATAAAATTGGTACCACAATAAGTACCATGTGTGTCCTCAATTCTCCCCTCCTTGGAAAAAAGAAAAAGAATATCACAATATACTCCCACCTGTAGTCCATGAGTTCAATTTACTCTACATGCCTTTTAGTTATTTTTTGTATGTTTAATAGTATCATATTTTAGCTTGGCTTTCTTAGTGATGTTGATAATGTTATTTGATAATGATAATATTGGGGTATAGAACTTCATGCATACATCATTGCAACAGCACATTCACCACCAGAGAGGGTCCATTTTCTTCCATCAATGCACCAATAATGCCCTCCCTTTTGGGGAGTTTTGGGGGCCAAACCTAGATGTTCTCAGGGATTACTCCTGGATCTGTGCTTAGGAATAACTCTTGGGAGGGAAGGTTGGGAACCTTATAGGGTTGCCAGGATTGAATTTGAGTTTACTTCAAGAAAGGCAAACCAGTACCTTACTAACTGGTTCTACATGTTCTACATAAAAGCTTGTTGTTGTTTGTTTGTTTGTTTTTGGGGGGGATTCAGTAATCTCAAGTTCTTACAATAAATCCAAATTTATGGATTTATATATCTGAATACATTCAATGCATAAATTGAGTCATTGCACAACTAAGTGAACAATAAGTACATATTGCACATATTAAACTGAGGTTTTAGGGCTGGTGAGATAGCATGGAGGTAAGGCATTTGCCTTGCATGCAGAAGGAAAGTGGTTCGAAACCCGGCATCTCATATGGTCCCCTGAGCCTGCAGGAAGCGACTTCTGAGCATAGAGCCAGGTGTAGCCCTTAAGCACTGCTGAATGTGACCCAAAAAAAACAAAACAAAAACAAAACAAAAATTCATGTTGGTCAAAGTAAGGGGGATTCTGCTCAGTCTGAGGTTTTTTAATGTTGTTAGAATTTAAAATGGAACAGATATTTCAAAGAAGAAAAAATAACCCAGCCATTTGACTTCTGTTAGCAAAGTTTAAGAACTTGACATAATGTGCACAAAAGGTGATTTATCAAGATCTTTTATGACTTGTCTGGCATCGCCACTAACCTTTCACATGCTGCCAACCATAATAAACTTACTACTTAGCAATACCAAATCTACTTTCTTCTCGGTACCAGTGAGCCAGGGTCAAACATTGACTCCGTGGATGTTTGAAAATATTATAATGTGCACAATAAAGAAAATGCTGTGGGTAAACACTTTTATTCACAATTTTGCTTAGACCTAAATTCTACAATCAATGATAAACATGCTAAATTCTGTTATTAAAATGTATCACTAGCCCCTTTGTACTATGCCATGCAAATCAGTGTATCCCCATGCAAGCAAATGTGTTTCTGCCTTTAAAGTTGGGACTAAAATCTCCTTTATTTGCTCTTGATTGTTTTCAATAACAATGATTCCAATATGGAAGTTAATAAAAGCTAACATATTGTAGTTGGATATTTAAACAGTGACTGTTATGGCTTTGAGGTTATTTTTAGTCTTGGTATATAAAAATATGAAATAGGCAACTTGTGAAAATATGTTCATTAAATACACATTCACTTAGAGAAAACTATTAAAAAGTTGCTCTGAATTAAGATTGGAAATTATGATCACGAAAGCTTAACTGTATCAGAGTTTTAAAATCCTGCTGGCGATAAATTTCATGATGTTGACTTTTTCACATTAAAGTGATATAATATAATATGTGACATCTTATCGCATATAAAGTATTTTCATTAGGCATACATTTTCATATGAGACCTCCATGTTAAAGTAATCTACATTCAGAATATAAACTATCTCTGCATTTCTAAAACCTTCTGAAATTAAGAAATGCTCTAATTGTTTGGTGACAACTTTCATGACCTTTAGATTACCTATTGCCTTTGATTTTATTTTTAGTCCTTTCAATTATCTTCCTGATACCAGATATTTTACAGTGAATTAATTCTTCTGTGGAAGAGTTTCATCTTCCTTGTGGGGGGTATGAGTCATTATTCCTTTCATCTTATGCACAGTATTTCCCCATAGTCATTTGAGTAATAATGAACTATTTAAGCATTTCTGAATAGAGAGAGTAGGCAGGAGTTTGATGGTCATTTATGTGGAGTGAGGAAAATGATCTTATAATGTTAGTGATTATGCTAATTACTTCAAAGGGGTGGATTCAGCATGCAAAGAGAGAAAATGAAACGCGAGAAACTAATAATGTTGCTCAAACACACAAACTGCATCTACAAACCATTTAACTTTATGTAGCATCCGAAAACTAAGCTCATTAAAATGACATAGCATGTATTTAGAGTGAAATTTGATCAACATATTATCTTCCTCTCTCTTTATTCTATTTTAAAGATTCTCTGCTGGAATTTGGATCTCCATTTCTTGTATGCAATTTGGTTAGCTCTCACTTCAAAATGTAAATAAATGGTTGCCCTTAATATTGCCTAGATGAGCCGACATTTCAAGTCCCTCAGAGAAAACATGAGCGTCTCTAGGTCAGCTTGCTTTCATAATAGTGTTGGGAAGCCCAAAGGCCGCATATAAATAAGCGTATTTGAAAGCCCTTGGCAGAACGGTGCATAATGCGTAGGTAATGCCTGATAGAGTGAACTGAATTTCAATTTTGGCTGGCGAACAATCTAGAAAACGAGCATAGCTCATTTAAACAAGGGTTGGTGGAGGGGAAAAGAATCACTTAGTGCTACCCGTCTTCAAAATGGATGGTGCATGTTGGTTCATTATTAGTATCATTGCTATGAATTAATTAAGTAGTTAGAGTTATGAAATATAGACAGAGATATGGGATAAGGGCCAATTGTTGACAAGCTACTTACACTGTCAGGAAAATAATCAGATGCCAAGGGGACTCATGGAAAACCATTGGCTAGAAAAGAGGAAAGGAATATCGGGGGGAGACACTTTGTCACTGACCATTAGTGAATGTGAGTACAGTTGAAAATGGGCATATCAATAAAATTTCCTACATCATTTCAAGTAAATTTTCATGTGCTTATCTTGCTTCTTTTGTAATGATAGAAATATTTTCTAGTATACAAATAGAGATGGCCATGTCAAAAGAAAAAGAAAACAAATTATAATTAGAAAATAATAGCATTTTTGAGGTTTTCTTTTATTAATACTTTTTTTTTAAGTGGGGCTCTCAAGCAGTGGTTAGGAGGTCTGAGGACATCACATGTCATTTTTGGTGCTTCAGTGAAAGAATTCACACTTGTGGGCTTGCACTGAGCTTCATGGTTCTGGGGATACCAGCATCTCTCTGATGGAGCTCAGAATCTCTAGGGTCATAGTTTGGAGTGCTCAGGGAACTATACGACTCTAGAAATAAAACCTAGACTGTCTTTGTCTTAATATTTTATGGTAAAATATTATGATAGATCCCTACCCCATTCACATCTAGTGGCTCTATGAAAATTACAATAATCATGTAATCCCAAACTGCCAATCTCAGAACATCTCTCCCTTCTAGCTTTTAATGGAATCCTCTTCCCATAAATATCCATTCTTGCAATTATAGAACTGCATTCATGGGGAAAAAAATCTCTAGAAAGTTCATGGAGACTCTCAAGGAGTTAGAAAGTCATGTTGGATCATGATAATTCTTTTTTTTTGTCTTGATAAATATAGCTTTATTTCTTATAGAATATAATGTTAAAGCACGAAACATCCATTATTATTAAACAAGTGAGTGAATCATTAGAAGTATGTATTTTCCCTATAATTATTATAAAAACAAATACAGATAAATCCATTACAAATTACAAATAGTAACTAAATTATAAATGTGGGATTAATCGGATTCCATCCCACTCAGTATATTCCTTGTATATGTAAGATAACTCTTGAAAGATAAAAGGGAACTTGTAATACTTTTGGTTACTGGGTTGAAGAGATATTGTGGTAATTAGGTATTTTCCTTAACAGGTTTTAATTTCTAGCACTACATATTACTATCATTTAAAAATAATGACCCTTGATTTTTTGTTTTGTTTTGTTTTGGGGTCACACCTGACAGTGCTCAGTAGCTATTCCTGGATCTATGCTCCAAAATCGCTCCTGGCAGGCTCAGGGGACCATATGGGACAACGGAATTCAAACCACTGTCCTTCTGCATGCAAGGCAAATGGCCTACCTCCATGCTATTTCTCCAGCTCCCCTTAATTATTTTTAAAACTTTTTAAAACATTTAAAATTTCCTTGAACTCATAACTGCTTTCTACTATATGACAAGAAATATGATAGTTTCTTTTCTTTCACAATCTTTTCCTTACAATTCTTAAAGAATCCACCTAAAGAATAATGACCGACAAGAAGGCTCAGCTGTTACCACTTATAACACCTTCTATATAATAGAAGTAGTAGTTTTCTTTCAAGAACATTCACTAACAATGAGAAGCTAAGCAAGATCTCACAAATGTGAATTGTTTTCCTCTACAATTTTTTCTTCCTATAGGCCTCCTCTTTGTCAATTAACATTTTGCTCCTCAATTGATAGAGTGAGGAGATTTTTTTTTTACTTTTAGGTTAAACACATTATTCTGAGCAAAACACATTGTACCCTACCTAGCATTGATTTATGGCCCTCTTGATACGAGATTGTGTCAACTTGGGATGGAGCAATGTCAACCCTTGTCTAGATACCGCCCTTTTCTGCTAATATAGTCCTTATCTGTAGACCTAGGAAAGTGTTTCAGCCTCACAGCTGTGCTCTAATATTTTTTACAAGTTCTTATTCATCACAAGTTGGTATTTTTGTGAGGACAATTAAAGTCAGAAATAGCCTCCATCCTTGTCTTGATGGTAACTCCACATATCATTATTTTTATTTATTTATTTATTTATTTATTTATTTATTTATTTATTTTGGTTTTTGGGCCACACCCGGTGACACTCAGGAGTTACTCCTGGGTATTCGCTCAGAAGTCGCTCCTGGCAGGCACGGGAGACCATATGGGGAACCGGGGGATCGAACCGTGGTCCGTCCTAGGTTAGCACAGGCACCTTACCTGCAGCGCCACCGCCCGGCCCCAAATATCATTATTTTTTAAAGATAAACTATATAGGATAAAGGTTTGGTGCTGGTGATGCAAATTCGAAGGCTTGACTCAAACACAGAATCAAGAGAGGGGAACTCCTTTCTTTTGAGAGTCTATTTCAGACTCTCAGACAGAATGGTTTGTAGAAATTCGTTTTTATTTTTTTAAGCATTCCCCTAAACCAGAAAGAATTAGTGCCTTCCAGTTACAGAAGCAATATCTCTTCAAAGAGATCAGAGAAATTCTTTTGCATAAATTTGTGAAAATTTTACACAAGTGAAAGAAATCACAGTATTACATACGCTGTTTGTCTTTTTAAGAATACAGGTCTCTAGACAAATTTACTTGGTAATTGCTTCTATTTTTCATTGTTGTCTTCTAAAATGTCACATGTTTCATTCACCTCTTTTCTACTCCTAAAAGAGTCCAGTAATTGGCCTCAAAATTCCATGATTCACATAAATTTTACACACACACACACACACACACACACACACACACACACACACGTTAAGTTTTTATGCAAGATCTTGGTTCTCTAGGGCATCCAGCTCTGAAGAGACTTGCCTAGCTGAGCACATTTTGGACTACCTCCTAAACAAAAATGAGCCACACTATCTTTTATCAGAAGAAAAAATTCACTGAAATCTGCCATATCGTGTGAGACTCAAACATCTAAGAACATTCATGGGGAAAAAAAAGAAAACAAAATTGTGCTGCTTTTTTGCTTGTAATCCGTTCCTGTTAAAAATCTAACAATCACTGACTGTCTTGTGAAACAAGAGACTTGATGAATGGCTTTTTACAATCTCTAGGCAAGAAAGATGAACTGAACAAGAGAAGAAACTCATGAGCACAGCTGGACTAACCGTCTTAAGCATTTTGGAGCCTGGAGAATACCAAGGAGACCCCTTAACATTTTCAAGTCATCTGGGACAGCAGTAAAAGTAATTTAGTTGTAAGATTCCTGTTGTTTTCTTTTTTGAGATAAAAATACATGTGCTTTATTTTTTCCACTGGGGAATAATTGTCCCCCAAAGAATATTTCATAATATTTATATACTTTTTTTTTTTGGTCAATAGAGCAGAGGCATAGAATTGGTGAGGATGAATTTACAAAGGATAAGCTTTAGGTAAGATTTGTAGATGATTGTAAAAAAAGTGTTTTTTTTAATAAATAACCTATGTTATTTATTTATTTATTAATAAATAACACATTCAATACTTCTACAAATTGCAACTTTTTTGTTTGTTTTTGCCCACACCTGGTTATGCTCAGGGCTTATTCCTGGCTCTGCTCTCGGAAAATGCTCCTTGCTTGGGGGATCATCTGGAATGCCCGGGATCAAACCAAGGTGCAAGGTAAAATACCCTACCTCTATGCTATTGCTCTGACCCCACAAATTGCAATTTTGTAATTTAATATAGTTAAATGATATTATTAACATTTTTGTGGCAAGTTACATAGTATGCAACAATTTAAAATCCATGTAATAATTTATAATCTATGTGTCTACTTATGGCATACTCCTGTATACCTTTTTGTGTGTATGCTTAATGATAGTATTTAGTAAAGCAAGTAATACACTTTTAGTATTGAACAGTATTATAAAAACAAAAAAATTTGAATAGAGAAGAGAAAAATTATTTGAGTTTAACTACACATGAATTATAAATAGATTGTTATGCCCTCTAAAGTATCTATAGCTTTGCCATGTACAAAGAATCAGATGTCATCCCTTCCCTTCACAATCTATATAGATACCAGCAAAATTAGCAAAATTATGTAGGACAACAGTGTTGAGGACAGATTAATGGATATTTGTGGCAATAAATTTTTCCTTTAATAATGTAACTAAGAGGGCAGGAGCGATAGTAACAGTGGATTTAGGTCCAAAAGGGTTCGATCTGCATCTCAGATGTCCCCCGTCATCAACAGCAGTGATTTCTAAGTGCAAAGCCAGGACTAACCTTTGAATGTTGCTGGGTGTAGCCCCACAACAAAACAAAAGAATTGATTGTGATTCAAAGAGCTAACCTGGTCACCCTGCCCTAAGTAGCACAATAATGCCAAGGCATGAAAACCACATTCTTTTGAGATGCAAACAGTAAACTCCATAGGAAGAAACAGACTTCACTCAGAGAAGGCTGTGTACTCTTAGAAAAGGACAGTTCTTAAGGAAAACTAGAGGCCCTGGTAATACCATCCAGCATACAAATTTTGCATTCTTCCTCTTGACATTGTCCTAGCAACAAATTAATAATAGACTAATATTCCTGCCCTTACCCTGCACACTTCCTTAACTTTAACCTCAATGAAAATTGCTAGCCCAAAATCAGCTGCTGAAAAGATATTAAGAAAAGGAAATATTTCTACCTTTCTCTTGTGTCCTGATTAAGCATAATCTGGAAAGATCCCTGCCTTCTTCTTCTTCTTTTTCTTTTTGTTCTGCTAAATAAATATTTTTGTTTATTTATCTATTTGTTTGTTTTGGGACTATACCTGGCAGTACTCAGAACTATATCCTGGTTCTGTTCTCAGGAATTATTCCTGGCAGGAAACAGAGGATTATAAGGGGTAAAGGGATCAAACCAGGTCAAATATATGCAAGGCAAGTGCCCTTACACACTGCAAGCTCAGACCCTCACTTTCAATTTCAATTTTGACTGTTTGAGGATAGAGAAAGCACCTCAGAGTTTGTGGCTACGATAACAATGATGAGAACTGATGTTTCAAGCTGGTTTCTGGTTCTTGGAAATAGACCTTAAAATGTTAGTACAATGTAGATTTAATTTTTAAATTTAAGTGGGAAGACTAAACAGTTGCATGAACGCTGAGTAGAAATAAAAAATGATCATACTTAAACACCAAATCCAAAGCCAACGGCAACAGAATCGAAACCCAACCTACAACAAGCTAGACACAGAGGGGACCACTTATACTAGCAGCCCGAAGGTCAAAGGAGGAGGATATGGGATGCATGTTGGGAACAGGGGTGGAGGGAAAGACAACACTGGTGGTGGGTGTTGGGGGAGGTCGCACCCCTTGCTGGTGGTGTTAGAGTCTAACAGTAATTTCCAAAAGGAAATATCAAACTGTATTCCTCTATCCTCCTCTTAGAGGAGACCCCAGCAACAAATCCCCCACAAATAATTCACTCCAAACACCGAATTTAGGGATCAAAGGTTAGGCCACAAAAGCCGTTTTTCAGTCTCATGTCTATTCAATCCGCCTTCCAATCCAGCCCAGAGTTCTGAAAAAATGCCCCTCTAGCCTCCCCCTCAAGCTTTTTATTCTCATTCCTTAATTGCCCCCACTTGGAAGATCCAGGTGGGGCGACAGGCAAAAACAGCATCATAAAAATTACGCAACACTGTAATGTCACTATGTACCTAAATATTACTGTGAAAGATTTGAATCCACTTTGGTCAAAATAAAAATTATTTAATTAAAAAATTTAGTTGGGAATAATTTCTTTCTTTTTCTTTTTTTCTTTTTTTTTTTTTTTTTTTTGGTTTTTGGGTTTCACCCGGCAGTGCTCAGGGGTCACTCCTGGCTCCATGCTCAGAAATTGCTCCTGGCAGACACGGGGGACCATATGGGGCACCCGGATTCAAACCGATGAACTTTTGCATGAAAGGCAAACGTCTTACCTCCATGCTATCTCCCGGGCCCCAGTTGGGAATAATTTATCTCACACAAAGAAGATTATCATTGCATCTTTATCATTATATTCCAGTGACTTGGCAAAGTGGGAAAAGAGAGAAATCAGTGTGGAAAGAGAGTGATCCTACCTCTCTGGTTGACCCACTTTGGCCAACTTGCATTTGGGGAAATACTTGGCTTGGATAAGGACCAGTCAAGTCAACTATGAGCCTACAATAACATGGTTGCTCATTTCCTGGTGCTGCCAGCCCTACAAGGCAACCATTAAGTTGTACCTGAAGTCCACTTATTCTGCACTGTGTGGAAGAGGATCCCTGCCATAGGATTTCTTAGAGAGCTGAATCTCCTCACTTATTCTCCTGCAATTTTGCTTGCTCTGAGAATGGTTTCTCTTGCCTGGCAGCCATTGGTACTATATGCATTAATGAAAGTTTGGGTTCTAGATTTGCTTGAGTAGTACATAATGATTGTGTGCCAATTATCAAATAATCCAGCCTATTATCCTTTTCTAAAATTCACAGACATGGAATAGGGAATTTACTTAATATGGGATTAAAAAATGCAGAGCTGAGTCTGTGACTCCATGGTTAAGCACATGCCTTGCATGTATAAAGTCAACCCTGGGCCCACCAATACAAGTAAAAAGAAAAGAAAGAAATATGAAAACCAAAAGAAAAAAAGTCACCAAATTTCTGCATTGCTCATTGCCAGAAAAGAGAAAGTTTGTTACTTTACATTTGAGTTTGGAAAGTGCTGTTAGTTTTTCTCCTTCTGTGGTTTATGTTGAGTATAGTTTGAACTTAAGATAAATTTCCTCTCACTACTTGATATGTTTTGCTTCTATAAAGAACTGTCTGATGATTAAAGTTTTCACCTTAAGCCAATTGACCACAAATTTTGATGTCAACATAAACCATGTGTCAAAGTACCAAATAATATTCAGATTTTCAGTTTATTTATGATTTTTATTTTGCCTTTATATATGTGATTTCCAAAGAGCAATTTCCAAATAAGGTTTTGACCCCAATCCTACAGGATCAATGTGCAAAAAATCATTTGTATGCAAAAATAAACAGCAAAAAATTTAAATCTGATTAAAACCTAAAATAAGTTCAGGTGAAAATTTACAGTCACTTGGGAATTTCTGCAAACAGGGGCAAAACAGAGGGGACCACTTATACTAGCAATCCCGGGAGTAAAGGAGGGGGATATGGGATGCATGCTGGGAACAAGGATGGAGGGAGGACAACATTGTGGTGGGAATGGCCCTGATTCAATGTCACTATGTACCTAAAAATTTACTGTGAAAGACTTGTAACCCACTTTGGTCAAAATAAAAATCAGGGAGCCGGGTGGTGGCGCTGGAGGTAAGGTGCCTGCTGCCTTGCCTGCGCTAGCCTAGGACGGACCACGGTTCGA
>PVKC010018659.1:0-19518 GCA_004027635.1 Crocidura indochinensis
AAAAAAAAAAAAAAAAAAAAAAAAAAAAAAAAAAAAAAAAAAAAAAAAAAAAAAAAAAAGAAAGAAAAGAAAAGAAAAGAAAAATTATAACTATCTTCTGGGCACTGAGAGTTTGCAACAAAGGGAAAGTGCCGTGTGTCTGCACCAATAAAGCTTTGTGTTCTGTAATAGAAGAGATACAAGCAGCCTAAGATTTTTGAGCTTAACTTGCCATTTATGTTTCAGATTTTCAATAAATGAGCACAGTCCAAATCAGAACTCCCAAAATATCAATTTTTTAATGCTTGAGAGAAGATCTGTAAATTGGATAGTATAGAGTTAAGGGCACTTGCCTTGCATTCATCTAACTATTTTGATCCTTAGCACCACATATGGTTCTCCAGAGTACCATAAAGGGTTATACCTAAACACAGGGCCAGGAAGAGTCCCTAAGCACTACAGGATATAGCCCATACACTGCCTCCTCACCCCTTCCTTGTCCCCTAAAATAGAACATTAATAAACCAAATACCTTTTCTTTTCTTTTTGGGGCCACACTTAGGACATACTCCTGGCTCTGTACTTAGGGGTTATTCCTAGGAGACTTGGGGGACCATATGGGATGCCAGAGATTGAACCTGGGTCTGTCCTGTGCTAGGTAAGTAGTGCCTTACCTGCTTTACTATTTCTTTCTTTCTTTTTTTTATGCTTTACTATTTCTTTGGCCTCTAAGCTATCTACTTCTTAAAAGAAGTTCTGAAGCTATTATATCATCTAAGAGTCCTTGCTCACCATAAATTAAATTTTCACCCTATTGATATCATTACTTATTAAGAACACGGAAGGAAAGAAGGAAGGAAAAAGGAAGGAAGGAAGGAAGGAAGAAGAGAGGGAGAGAGGAAGGGAGGGAAGTGGGAGGGAGGAAAACAGGGAGGGAGGGAAGGAGGGAAGGAGAAGAGGGAAAATAGAAAAATTTTAATTTCTATTCAAAGAAGTAAAATGTCAAATTTTCATTTTAGTTACCAGAAATTTGGAAAATATACCAAAACACCTTACTTTCCAAAGTATTTCATTTTCCTTGCCAAGCTCCTCCCAAAATATTCATTTTTTACTTGAAATATTTTAGGCAGGCTAGAAATACTCACTTCATCAACAGATTTAGAAGCATCTATCTTCTTGACTTTCCCCATTTCTTCATATAAATCAATAATTGGTCTTGTGGATTCAAGATAGGTCTGAATTCTGCAAAAGAAAACAATATTGCAAAATTCTAAGCATCCCCTAAGCTCAAAGGACAATACAGTACATATGACCCAATTGAGCCCCTTATCATCTTTTTACAAAAAGTCATGGATAGACTTAAACATGACATTTCCTTTTTTCTGAACCCAAATGAGGCAGTTATTTATTTAATGTTACTCAAGTTCCACACTCACTTTGGAATGGCTACGTGTAAAAATTGCATAGTACCTCTTTTCCAAGCTCTCTCTGTTGTCATCACTCCTACCACTACTCTTTCCCCTCTCGAGACATCTTTCAATACAGATCTGAAAAGAAAAATAAAGCATTAAAAATTACACATCTATACATTTCCATTCTGCTTGAAGAGAGAATCATGCTTTCAGAGATTACCCAAAAAGCCTGCATTAAATCCAATATATCTAATTTATTAATAAACATTCGAGTCCTTTTAAATTTAAACATGTGGTTCAATTTATATAAACTAGGTTAAATACGTACAGAGTATAATAAGAATTCATTCATGACTCAGTTTTTCCTGTGTATTTTTTTTAAACCGCAATAAAAAGAAGATCTGTCTGTGTATGGTTCCATCTAGTATATACTATTAACTGATTAGGTATGAATTACATGCCTCAAACTTTGTTCCATTTTTGCTTACTTTTCAATTAATTCCATAAATATCCAAACATTTAAGAATCAACATTTGCATTTGAATGAAGTATCCCTTGTTAATCGTGAATAAACATTCCTTACTTATAAAGCTGCGGTAACATTCTAGAGTTAACTTTGAAGAATAAGTGAAAACATATTTTAGGGGTTGGAAGAGGAGAATTTTAAAACAACTTAAAGGCTGTAGGAAGTCTTTCCACCAGAGGCACATGTACAATTCAACCTAAAAACAACCGACTTCCTTAAGGCACTACTTCAGATTCTTATTCTTTACAGTTATTGGCATTAAGTAAAATTTATAGTACAGCTGTCAAACAGAGTCAGGGCTTTTAATTAAGTGATCCCGAGAAATTCATTTAGTTATTCAAAGGTATGCCTGGATGTATTAGTATAAACACAAAAAAGAAAAAGTGTTTTCCAGCTTTTCTCAATATCAACTCATTCTTAGAAGACAAATCAGATGATGACTCTTTTTTTTTTTTTTTTTGGTTTTTAAGTCATACCCAGAGGCACTCAGGGATTACTCCTGGCTCTGCACTAAGAAATCGCTCCTGGCAGACTTGGGGGACCATATGGGATGACAGGATTCGAACCACAGTCTGTCCTGGGATCGGCTGCGTACAAGGTAAATGCCCTACCACTGGGCTATCTCTCCAGCCCCACAGATGATGTTATATATACACACATGTACTCTTATTGATAATTTTTTTGGGTTATGAGCTATACTTGGCAATTCTCAGGGCTTATTACTGGCTCTGTGCTCAGGAATCACTCCTGGCAGTGCAGGGAATCAAAATCAGGTTAGCTTCTTACTAGGTTCTTACTACAACCTGCCTGCAGTACTATTTTTCTAGCTCTGCATATTTCTTTAAACAAAGCTCTCCTGGATCAGAGATAGTTCAGAAGCTGAACACTTGCTTTAAATGCGAGAGGCCCAACTTTTATCCTGTGTACTGCATGAATGATCCCCTGAGCACTGTCAGGAGTGACCCTTAGACAGGTTTGGCCTAAGGAAAGAAAAAAGAAAAAAGAAAAGTTCCCCACTTTCCATAAATGTGCTTCTTTTCTATAAATAATATCTTTATAATGAGACATTTTCTGATAATAATGCATATCTAAGAAAAAAAATAGTTCATATTATTACCTAATAAGTGTGCAAGCCAACTCTTATTCTGAAGCAAAATTAACTCCTTATCTTGAAATTAAAGCGAATTTTTGGTCTACATGTTTGCTAAAACCAAATATTTTTTATTATTCCAATAGCAAAACAGTACTATTCTATACATTTTATTAAGATCAGTTCAAAAAGTATACATATATATGCATGTATGTAAGTATGTATGTATGTATATATTTGGTTTTTGGGCCACATTCCAGCAGTGCTCAGAGGTTATGCCTACCACTATGTTCAGAAATCTCTCCTGGCAGGCATGGAGAACATAGGGGATGCTGGGATTCGAAGCAACATCTGTCCTGGGTCGGCTGCTTGCAAGGCAAACACCCTACCGCTGTGCTATCTCTCCAGCCCCCCCAAAAGTATATGATTAACTATATAAAAACAAGCAAACATAAATAAAAAACTCTAATTTTCTCGACTAATTGACCATTGTTTGCTTATAGCCTACATGGGTAGATAAAGACTTTTCATTACCTCATTATTACAGTCAAAGAACAAAACAAAAGCTACATCTGCCTTTCCATCCATGGTCTTATTCCAACCTTGAAGGTTATCTTGATTTCTTGGAAACCCATCAATCAAGAATTTATTTTTCTGAGCATTGGCCGCCATTGTCTGATCCATTTCCTAAATGAAAAGAAAGATATAAATTTAATACTAAACAAAATGAAATTGCTTAAGCAGAGTAGTACATATAAATTGAGAGAGAAAAAGGGTGCCTTCAAAATAGAATTTTAAAGGAAATGATCTAAAATACTAACATGGTTGCCCAAGGAGGATCCATCCCCTCATTATATATATATACATAGTATCACACTATTTTTTTCAGTAGTTCTTAAGTGGCCTACAGTAAGTTAAATCACTTTCACATGTACACTCACATGTCTATTTTGCATATATGCTAATAAATATTGACCCTGATCTTTTGCCCTTGTCACAGGAGAGAGAGCTGATATTGTCTTCCCTTTGCCCTTCCAAGTTCATTTGCAGCTGTAGGAACAATACTGCGTCTACAGATTCTAAAATTTGGTTAAAATTCAGTCCTAGGGACTGGAGAAATAGCATGGAGGTAGGGCGTTTGCTTTTCATGCAGAAGGACGGTGGTTTGAATCCCGGCATCCCATATGGTCCCAAGCCTGCCAGGACCGATTTCTGAGCATAGAGCCAGGAGTAACCCCTAAGCACTGCTGGGTGTGACAACCCCTTCCCCCCCAATCAAAATTCAAGTCCTAATGTAAAAAGCTGTGAATAGTACAGAGATAACTAGCATTATTTGTGTAGGAGTCATTATTCTCTATTTTTCAATGAAGCTACTCTAAAACACAGATAACAAAGGATATATAATATTCACAAAGAAGGTAAGAGTGACACACTTCATCAAGCTTAATTTGAAACAGGAAATGCATTCTTCCACCACTAGTCCCACAGAGACATAACTGTGACAAAACTCTAGAGAGCCCCTATTCTGAAGTAAATTGACATCCTGTTTCATTACTCACAGTGTTTCCTAGTTCTTCAAGAATCTTCAAGAATTAAGGGGTCTTAGGAACCCCGAATCCTTTTCTAAGTGTTGACTAAGTGTCTTGCTGCTCCTCCAGTCACATTTACAGAATGCCTTGAGAGTCCTGTTCCAATGTTTTCTACCCTGATCATGGAAGTGAAAGCTATCTGAAGAGACCCATTAACATTTTACTCTCAGCAGTCAAGGACCACGATCAGCCCCATAAATTATAGTTATGGTGCCTGGGCAGGGCATAGAGTCCACTGGGTAACAAACTAAGTAAATGAATGAAATTCTTGTATGAGGTATACAAAGGAAGACATAATAAACAAAAAGTAACATGCTCATCAAAAGAAATTAAAAAGGAAAATAAAGATAATATAAAAATGGAAAAGAGAATAACTATACTGGAAGAAAGGATAAAATGCAGGCATATAGTTAAGGAGTTGCAGATAATCCTAGACCAGGCTCCTTACAACAGCTAAACATTTTTCCCAGGTGAAAGCAGAATTTCTAGTTCTGAATTCTTAAATACCATGACAGCTCCCACAAGGAAGAAATCCAACACTCTGGTTTTTTGTTTTTTTTTTTTTTTCATTAGTCAAAAGGAAAATGGATTGAATTTCTCTTTTCCTTCCTGGCTAAAGTTGGTTGGTATTTATACTCCTTACCCTCTTTAATAAGCTGATGGTTATCTCAACTGGTACAATCTTTCCATCTTTAATATACTTTTCAATAAGTTCACCATATTGTGAATCTGGGTTCTTCCTTTCATCACGAAGAAGTTCTCCTGCAGAAAGGTGTATGTATCCATATTTCTGAAAGAAACAACAAAAAGGGAGGATTAGAATATATTTTATCCCCCTGGTACAACTATAGGGCTTTTTCTCCCCTTCATATTACCTTTTCTGGGGATTGAGGGAGAACAATATCGGTGATATTCAGGGGTAACTCCGGTCTCTGCAGTCAGGAGTATTACTCCCAAAGAATCAGGGAACCGTATGGGATGCTGGGGATTGAATCTGGGTTAGTTGCATCCAAAACAAGCATTCTACCTGCTATAATATCTCTCCAGGCCCATCGTCACATTAACTTCTATACTCTATTTTTTTTTTTTTTTTTTGGTTTTTGGGTCACACCTGGCAGTGCTCAGGGGTTACTCCTGACTCCATGCTCAGAAATTGCTCCTGGCAGGCAGGCACGGGGGACCATATGGGGCACCGGGATTCGAACCGATGACCTTTTGCATGAAAGGCAAACGCCTTACCTCTATGCTATCTCCCGGGCCCCAACTTCTATACTCTAAATGTTTTCTATATGCTAAGTTTTTTGCAATAAGCAAGCCTTATTTTTGATATTTATAAATTCAGCTTGCTTAATAAATAACTTTAACTACATATGGTATGGTACCTATAATTTTCAGATACCATGAAATCCCTCAATTTGGGTAACTACTTAAAGCTATTAACATCTTGTTACATCCTTTATAAGCATAAAACTTAAATATTATTATCAATATGCAAAGAAATGTCTGATAAAATCTATGGAACTCAAGAAAAAACAAGGTTTTAACCACTGTTGGTCATCTTTTATAAAATCTGTTTCCCTTCATTAAATTCAATGTTTTAACTGAACCCATCACATTAATACAAATCTTATTCTTCTGTTTTGTTCTTTCTCAACTGATAGATTTTATAACCTCCGTGATTTCCAGATTTCCTCAGGTAGCTGGAGTACCACTATCTTTCTACCTACCAGTTATCTTCCTTACTATGTTCAAAAGGCCATTTCCTGGGATCAGGTGATAGTACAATAGGCAGGGAGCTTGCTTAGCATGTGGCCAACCCAAATTCAATCCTAGACACCCATATGGCCTCCCTAACACCATGAAGAGTGATCCCTGAGTGCAGAGCTAAGAGTAAGCCATGAGGGGCCCGGGAGATAGCATGGAGGTAAGGCGTTTGCCTTTCATGCAAAAGGTCATAGGTTCGAATCCCGGTGCCCCATATGGTCCCCTGTGCCTGCCAGGAGCAATTTCTGAGCATGGAGCCAGGAGTAACTCCTGAGCACTACCGGGTGTGACCCAAAAACCACAAAAAAAAAAAAGAGTAAGCCATGAGCACAGCTGGATGTGACCCAAAACAATAAACAAAAAGTCCTTTTTATATTTCTCTAGAGAGGAAACTAGTTTATAAGTTAGAAGTGGGGACTAAATGAGAGGTTAAGTGAGATAAAAATATTAGTATTCTATCAAAGATAAGTATTTTTTAATTATTATGTGCAGTAGACGCCTTATACCCCCTGGAAGCAATTCAGACAAAGAAAATAATCCACACAGGTTAAGGAGATAAAATAGGAGTCGGAGTGGTGGCACAAGAGGTAAGGTATCTGCCTTGCCAGCACTAGCCTAGGACGGCCGCAGTTCAATCCCCAGATGTCCCATATGGTCCCCTAAGCCAGGAGCAACTTCTGAGCGCATAGCCAGGGGTAACCCCTGAGTGTCACTGGGTGTGGCCCAAAAACAAAAACAAAACAAACAAACAAAAAAAAAACCAGGTTCAAGACAGTTAGCAAAGAAAAACAAGTTCTAAATAGATTTTCCCGCTGACTAAAATTAGACAAAGTTCAACGAGGATAAATAAAAACTATAGCACAATATGTGTCTCATAGTCATACAGCCCCTTCCATGAAAAGAAATGACCAAATGTGTTGTTAGTTATTATAACAGGCTTTAAAAAACAATCTTCCCCATTGTTTACAGAAAGTGAAAAAAAATACAAAGTTGTTTAATTATTTAAATTTTTATTTTTAAATTAGTTTCATACTACAGCACTGTAAATGCCTACTTTGATCAGTAAACATGCAGAAATTTTAAATGCAAGTGTAGAAAATATTATTATGAAAAAGAGGTGTGATTGCTTTCCCATTTATTATATACAACATTCAGAAAACATTCTGCAACTATTGTCCACAGAATTTCTTTTTTTTTTTTTTTTACCCCCCACCCCACAGGATTTCATACTACTCAATTTTCCATTGCTTTCTTGACTCTTACTTGGATATCTCTGCTTGCCGGATTCTCTCATCTGGTATAGAGATTACAACATATGTTAATAATGAATAAATGCAGAGATAAACAACATTAAGCAATGTCAAATGCTCTGGGAAATACCAACAATACTGGCTGCTCTGCACATACTGACTCTGTTGCTGAACAATATAAACATAAAAAAATAAAATAAATAGGGACTGGACTTGATAGCACAGTGAGTAGGGCATCTGCCTTGCACATGGCCAACCCAGGTTCGATCTCCGGCATTCCATGTCATCTTCTGAGCCTGCCAGGAGTGATTTCTGAGCACAGAGCCAGGAGAAACCCCTGAACACTGCCAGTGTGAGCCCCAAAACAAACAACAACAGAAATTAATGCACAGATCGGTTTCCTGGCATTGAAGAAGGCAAATTTGCAAACTTTATACTGTATTAAAAATAGGTTTTGACATTGCTGCCTATCTCTGGCCTTTTTTTTTTTCTTTTTGGAAAGAGAAACTATTTGTGCAGTGTGGATATATGTGAATGCTGTTTTTTTTTTTTAAATAAAGAATAATTACACGGCTTGTCCAAATAAGAAAAAATAACCTTATTTGTTGGCAAAGTCCCCTAAAACAAAAAATTTAATTAAATGCAACCATGTCAACCCTATATATGTGCCGTTCCACTTCTAGTCTAAACTTCTTTTTTTTTATTTTTTAAATTCTCCATTGAGGGCTGGAGCCTTGCATACCACTGATCCTGGTTACATCCCAAGCATCCAATATAAAATAGCCCCTGAGCCTGCCAGGAATGATTTCTGAGTGTAGAGCCAGAAATAACCCCTGAGCACCACTGGTTGTGATCTAAAAATTAAAAAAATGAATATATTTTTTCTCCATTAACAAGGCATAGGCATAGCTCAATGGTAAAGTCTGTCTTGCAAGTGAGGCCACAGTTTCATTCCTGGTACTACCCACCAATAGGCTGATGGTAATGATCCCTGGTTCTAGAAAAAAAAACACAATCTGCAGTAAAGCATAATCATTTGTGTATGACCCCACCAAGAATATGATCCACAGTGATCACAACAAAGAGGGAAAAATCTTAATGCTAAAAACAAAAAATCTATAAACAATAAGTTAACAATAAATAAAAGTTCTTCCCTTAAAAATTCTTATTTATCATATTCAACAAAATTACCATATTATAGTTTCCTTAAGGATTTTGCCTAAGCTTTTTTTCTTACCAAAGGGTTCCTACCAAAAAAGAAAAGAAAAGGGAGTGGGGGGGAGAAAAAGAAAAGCAATTACCGCAGACTAATTATTATGGTATTTTAGTAACAGGTAGGCTTTAAAGAAAATGTTTGCAAATTAAGGAGTTTACTAAGTTTAAGTAGCTACTGATGCCAATTTTTGTTTGTTCATTTTTGGGCCATACCCAGCTATACTTAGGGAACCATATCGGATGCCAGGGATCAAACATGGATTGGCCATTTGCAAGAAAAATGCCCCACCTATAGTATTATGGTTCATAGCTTTCACTGATGCCTTGTTTGTTTTTTGGTTTTTGGGTCACACCCAGCAGCGCTCAGGGGTTACTCCTGGCTCTACACTCAGAAATCACTCCTGGCAGGCTTGGGGGACCATATGGGATGCTGGGATTCGAACCACCGTCCTTCTGCATGCAAGGCAAACGCCTTACCTCCATGCTATCTCTTGACCTGTTTGTTTGTTTGTTTTTGGTTTTTGGGCCACAGCCAGCAGTGCTCAAGGGTTACTCCTGGCTCTACACCCAGAAATTGCTCCTGGCAGGGAGAACCATATGGCATGCCAGGAATCGAACCCAGGTCTGTCCCAGGTTGTCTGCGTGCAATGCAAATGCCCTACCGCTGTGCTATCACTCCAATTCCCACTGATGCCAACTTTGAGCAAAGCAAGAATGGATAATTTCCGCGCTCAACCAAAACATTTCACATTCTCTGAAATTCTCTATCAATTAAAGCCTACTGGGCCACTAACTAGTAGTCTTAAAAGTAACATTCCAAACCACAGCAGGTTATACACACTAAACTACAATAACTATAATCACAAATTACTATTCAACAAAAATTAGCAATTTTCTACTGCCAAATGTATAGTCAACTCATTTAGCATAATTAAATTTTTACTTTCATTTTCTCCTTTGAAAAGCTGAAAAGATATTCAGCAGCTTTTAGGAATCACACACTGCTATTTTGGAGATAGAAAAAAAGTTCTGGGACTGAAGTAATAATAGTTCAGTTGGTAGGACGCTTGCCTTGCATCTTGCCAACCTGGAGTAATTCCAGAGCTCAGAGCCAGGAGCATTGCTGGGTGTGCCCCACCACCACCAAAAGATGTGATTCAATCCCTACTGTTAATAAAGGTAATTCCGTGTATATGCATAACTTTTCCTATAGAAAAGACATTTGGTAAATGTCTGCTTGAAGGGGCATTTAATTCTTCAAAGGCAGTGATAAGAAGACAGAACAACAAATAAAACTTAAAGAGTTTTAAGCCACTGAACATACTGCCTCCTCCTCTGAATAGGCCCAAACAGCCTGCTAACATTTTGCAAAGCTTCTCAGATAATTAGGGAGCTTGGGATCTAATTCATAAACCAAATGAAACTTACAGCATCTGTGAAGGGAATGTTCACACTCTAATTTCATTAACATTGGTAACTTCTAGTATTTGCTTCTATTTCATCTCAGCTGTTCTGAATCATCCTCATCCTGTGTGTGTGTGTGTGTGTGTGTGTGTGTGAGAGAGAGAGAGAGAGAGAGAGAGAGAGAGAGAAGAGGGCAGGGGGAAGCAGGAAGGAAACGGGGGACATTGGTGGTGAGAAAATGTGCATGGGTGAAGAGTGTTGTACACTGTATAACTGAAACTCAATCATGAACAACTTTGTAACTGTGAGAAAAAAAAAAACCAACAACTCTATTATGAATAACCTGTAAACCACAATGTTTTTTTTTTTTTAAAAAAAAAAAAAAGGTAATTTTAGGGACTGGAGCAATAGCACAGTGGTAGGGTATTTGCCTTGCATGCAGCTAACCCAGGATAGACCTGGGTTCGATCCCTGGCATCCTTTATGGTCCTCCAAGCCAGGAGCAATTTCTGAGTGCATAGACAGGAGTAACCCTGAATGTCACCAAAAAAAAAAAAAAGTAATTTTTAAAAATTAACAAAGGAATTTGCACTCTGTAAAGGCGTTTCCTTCAGGAACCTCTCAAAGGGCTCTAAGAGGTACAATCAGGGAAAACACTTGGAAACCTTTTTTCTGGGGGTAAAGCAATAGTATAGCATAGAGGGTAGGGTGTTTGCCTTGCATGATGCAGCTGACCTGGGTTCAATCCCCAGCATCCCATGTGGTCTCCTGAGCTTGCCAGGAGCAATTTTTGAGCACAGAGCCAGGAGTCATCCTTGAGTGCCACAGTGTGTGGCCCAAAATCAAAACAAACAGGGGCCAAGAGATTGGGAAGGAGTTTGTCTTGCATGCAGATAGCCTGAGATGGACCAGGGTTCAGTTCCTGGTATCCCATATGGTCCCGAGCCTGCCAGAAGTGATTTGAGAGCATCCTGAACACTGCCAGGTGGGACCCAAAACCCAAAAATCAAACAAACAAACAAACAAAAAAAAACTTTTTTTTCTTGTTGCTAAAGGAGAGAAACAGCAGGAACAGCAGACACTGTTGAAATTCTTTGACTCTATCTCCTTTATATCTGACAGAGGTAAAAACCTTTAAAGGTAGGCAGAAGAACAAAACTGCAGCCACAGGTCTTGTGGAACACCCTGCAGTGTTTATTCTCAATGCTAAGCAAGCTTCATATTTGTACATGTTTCTTATTTTCACAAAGCAAACCAAAAAATCAGTATACCATTTCTTCAAAAATACCAAAAGTAAAAACTGGCCACCTAAGATAGAGAACTACTTAGGAATACAACCTATAAAAGGTCCTTTCACAAAAATCATCTTTTTCTTCTATGAAAGCAGAAACTCATACAGGCAAGGGAGGGAAGTGGAGTCAACGCACAATCACATGGGTTATTTCTGGAGTAAAATACAAAATAATTCATGGTAAATTATAAATATCAAACTAATAAAGAAAGAGAACTAGCAAACTAGTTCAACATCAAATGAATGTATACAAGAAAAGAACAAAGTCAAAGAATATCAGGTACAGAGCAAGCACAGTGTGATACAAGTCAAATTCACTATTCAAACAGATTCAAACACAGAGCCATCAAATACTTGTATAAGGAGCAGAGATATAGCACAGTGGTAGCACGTTTGCTTTGCACACAGCTGACTCAGGAAGGACAGTGGTTCAAATCCCAGCATTCCATATGGTCCCCTGAACCTGCCAGGAGTGATTTCTGAGTGTAGAGCCAGGAGTAACCCCTGAGCACCACCGGGTGTAATCCAAAAGCCAAAGCAAACAAACAAAAATAAAACCACAAATACTTGCATCACAGGCATAGATTTAAAGAAAATCAGGGCTGGGAGATAGTACTATGGTTCAATTCCTGGCACCCTGGAATTGATCTCCAGTGCTGGAGGTTTCTAACATTGTTGAAATGTGGTTCTAGAAGTCCTCCAAGAAGTTCTGGGTAGCCCAGGTACTCCCTGGCACCACAGGATCAGTTCAGTATCGCATCCTTGGGTCCCTCCATCGAAACCACTACTCTGCTCTGGTGGCAAGAAATCATCAGGAAGGTCTCCTAGGACCTCTTCTTGGGAGGTCCCTAAAATAAGTAAATAAAATGAAGCTTGATGAATTTATTCTCAAATTTATCAGAAAGTATATGAAACTGACCAAAATTGAGAAAACTTAGAATAACTATAAATACAAACTTATTTACCAGATGGCATCCAATATTAAAAATGATAGTAATAAAGCAGCATGGTACTGTATAAAAACAGACAAGTACAACAGGGAAACAGAAAGAATCCCAAATCAGAACCACATATAAATGGAAGTTTAGTAAGGGATAGTCAGCATCTAAAAACCAGCAGGAAAAAGATAAACTATAAAATAAATAATACTTGCATCATATTGGGAAAAAGTTCTATCTCTGCATCATAACATATGCAAAACTAAATTTAGGTAGATTAAATGCACAACAGAAGCCCAAATTCAGGAACAGTACAGAACCAAAGAAAAATAATCTTGGGTGTTTTAGGGTTTCTGGTTTTCTGTCTGTGGACTATAACTTACTGATGCTCCAGGCTATTTTGGGGGATGCTTAGAGGGTCATATGTAGTGCTGAGATGCAGAAAAAGGGTTAGCCACAAGTAAAGAAAAGTGTCCTATCTCCTGTACTATCTCTCCAGACAATAGTCTGGAGAAATATAGTCTTGAGACAGGGAAAGTCTCCACTAAAAAGAACCAAACAACTATAATTTGTGCTTGGCCACATAAGTTAAAACTTCAGCAGCCTCACTAGTAATCATGAAATGCAAATTAAAACAATGTGATTCCATTTCCATCCATTAAATTGGTAAAACAAAATAATATTATATCCGGCTCTAACAAGGCTAGTCTAGGGGGATCTGTGAGGAAACTAGCATCCTCAGACTGTGTGGGAGTATAAATTAGTTCAGCCTTTATAGGGCAAACTTGGCAGAGTCTCCCAAATTTAAGTCAGCACACCTTTCAGCTCCGTGTTCATGCTAGGGATTGGTTATGAAATAGTTGTACATAAAGACATGTAATGAATGTTCACAGCAGCTTCATTTGTATGCAAAAAAATCTTAATGTCCACCAATATACAAATAACTAAATTACTATATGTACTCAGATAAACAGTATCTCATCTCTTCTGATATGGAAAGCTATCTAAATATAGCAGGAAGGAAAAAATACAAGCTGCAAAACAATGAACAACATATTTTCACAAGGGTAGAGGCATTATATCTGTGAATAAATAGATCCAAAAGTAGTATTAAGTATTAGAGCAGGGACCGGAGAGATAGCACAGTGGTAGAGTGTTTGCCTTGCACACAGCAGATCAGGACAGACAGTGGTTCGAATCACAGCCATCCCATATGGCCCCCTCATGCCTGCCAGGAGTGATTTCTGAGCACCAAGCCAGGAGTAACCCCTGACCACTGCAGTATGTGACACCTCCCTCCCAAAAAAGTATAGGAGCACATGCCAAACAAGGCCTAGTGGCCCCTAAGTAATGCAGAGTTGACCAGAGTTGAAGCCGGTACCATGGACTGAGAGCATCCCTGGGTTTGATCCCTATTTAAAAAAAGAAAATGTCAGAAAGGCTCACACAAAACAGATCAATAATAACACAGGAGAGTATGCTGAGGTTTATAAGGAAAACGTTTACATTTTGGGGGATTGGAGGGAAAGCATTCTAGGGGAGGGCACTCCATTAAAACTGGGGACTCAGGGGCTACTCCCAGCAGTATTTGGCCAGGTAGTGTAACTCAGGCCAGGTCCACCCAACAATGCTCTGGGGCCACAAAAGATTGAAAGGGCACATAGTGCCTAGGATCAAACTCTTGTTTTTTGTTTGTTTGGTTTTTTTTTTGGGGGGGGGACATACCAGGCAGCTCAGGGATTACTCCTGACTCTGCACTCATAAATTGTTCCTGGCAGGCTCAGGAGACCACATGGGATGCCGGGAATTGAACCCAGGTCTGTCCTGGGTCGGTTGCATGCAACGCAAACACCCTACAGTTGTTATCTCTCCAGCCCTCAAACTTTTCTTTAAGCTTTAATTTAACAAAACCTTCCATATTCTTTACAGGCAAATATGGAACCAAGGATATGGTTCCAAGGGGTAGAACATATGCATGGATTGTGCTTGATTCTGAGTTTTGTCCCTGGCAGTACATGCCTTGTGTCTCAAGCATCAATGGATATGGACCTGCCTTGCCTCAGCATCATAAGACCTAAGCCCTGCCACACACAGGCCCACAGCACAGGACCAGGTTTGATAGCAGTAGGCCCTTGAGCCTAGTACTACCGTTATACGGTACTTACTAAAAATTTTTAATAACCGAAGAACAAATACTAAAAAGTAGCAATAATTTAAATATTTTAATATCAAATCCTAAGAAAAGACAAAATGAAGTTCAAAGTAGCTTCACAAAAGGATAAAAATTATTATTTAAAAACCACTCTGGGGGCCGGAGCAATAGCACAGTGGTAAGATGTTTACCTTGCATGCAGCCAACCCTGAACGGATTCCGGTTCAATTCCTGGCATCCCATATGGTCCCCCAAACCTGTGAGGAGTGATTTCTGAATGCTGAGGCAAGAGTAATGCCTGAGCGCTGCCCAAATCCCCCACCCCCCAAAAAATAATAAAGCAATAAAAACCACTCTGGGAGCCAAAGTGATAGCACAGTAGTAGGTCATTTGCCTTGCACAAGGCCAACCCAGGACGAACTGGGGTTCGATTTTCCAGCATCCCATATGGTCCTGAGCCTTCCAGGAGAGTTTTCTGAACATTTCTGAATGCAGAGCCATGAGTAACACCTGAGCCCCGATGGATGTTGCCCAAAAACCAAAAATAAAATAAAATAATACAAATAAAAACCATTCTGGAGCCTGAGTGGTAGGGCATTTAGGATACTTACCTTGTACACAACTGACCCAGATTCAATCCCTAGCATCACAAGTGGTCTCCTGAGTCCTTTAGGAGTAATTCCTGAATGCAGAGCCAGAAGTAACCTCTGAGGATTTCTGGGTATAGGCCTCTCCAAAACAAATAAACAAACAAACAAAACAACTTCTAGAGGGGGCCTCAGCGATAATAAGAATGGGCAAACTGCTTGCCTTGCACATGGCCAACCCCAATACCCAACACCCCCATACGGTTCCCTGATGTGTTCCTTGCACATGAGTGCAAAGCCAGGAAGGAGTAAAAGCTCTAAGCACAGTTAGGTGTGACTGCCCCCAACCTCCTGAAATCATATCTGATTTCAAGAAATAAAGGAAACAGTACCTTGTACAGTCAAAAACTTATTTAAATTTTAAAACTGAATTGTTGTAGAGTATAGCAGCAAAAATCAATTTATATGTTTAGCTGAGAATTTCTCTGGAAAGTGATCCATTCCCTAAACAAAGGAGAAACAAAAGTATAACACAGCAATACAGAACACACTGCATGGCAGGAAGTCAAGAGTTATAGAAGACAAACAACAGTTCAACTTTATAGCCTAGAAACAGATGGAAATTTAGATGCATATTTTGTTGAGAGAATCCAAAAGGCACACAGGCAAAGATTTAAAAGAAAACATTTTGATGAATTCCTACTCTAGACAATAGAGTTCAAAACTGTAAGCAAGATGTTCTAGAAATGATACTACTTATGCCAAAGACAATATAATCACACTACCTAGAATCTCCAGAATAACCCTTAAATATGTGCAAAATTTGGATCAGAGATCTGAAAGTGGATGGGGTGCTTCTCTTGAACACACGTGACCCAGGTCAGATTCACAGTACCACAGATGGTGTGAAAATAATCACAAAATAATCACTGAATACCATTGAGTGTCCCAAATCCTCACCCCAAATGAAGGAAGATTGAGATGCATAAATAAATGATGAGTAAAGAAAATGATACATAAGTGAATAATTCCAAACAAACATTACATCTCTATTATAAAGTATTAGCAGCCCGCAGAAACAGTATAGACTCTATACTCAATTTACCTGAGGGCCACAGGAGGCAAAGTCGGGGTGATCCTTAAGTGCAAAGTAAGCCTTGAACATTAGGGGGTGTGACCCAAACAACTAAAACAAAACAAAACAAAAAAAGATTCCTCTAGGGCAGGGCCACAAAATGTTGTATGGAGGGCCATTTGCGGCCCATGGGCCGCGAGTTTGAGACACCTGGTATAGAGGTTAAGGTAGTTGTCTTGAACATATATGACCTGGGTTTGATTCCCAGAATTACAAATGGTCCCAACGCACACCAGGAATGATTCTGAGTGCAGAACCAGAAGTAAGCCCTGACCACCACTGGGTGCAACCCAAATATAAAAATAAAATACTAACATGCCATTTAAAAAAAAAATTTTTTTTTTTTGGTTTTTGGGTCACACCTGGCAGTGCTCAGGGGTTACTCCTGGCTCCATGCTCAGAAATTGCTCCTGGCAGGCACATGGGACCATATGGGGCACCAGGATTCGAACCGATGACCATTTGCATGAAAGGCAAAAGCCTTACCTCCATGCTATCTCCCGGGCCCCACCTTTTTTAAAATTTATGTGAACATTTTATTGTAATATTCACTTTAATGTAGTGATCTGGAACAAATGTGAGGTAGGCCTATATAGTTCAGGATCTTTTTGTTGTTGTTGTTGTTGTTGTTGTTGGTTGTTTTGGGGCCACACCCGGCAGCATTCAGGGTTACCCCTGGCTCTGTGCTTAGAAATCACTCCTGGAAGGCTCAAGGAACCATAAAAAATGCAAGAGATCGCACTGGGGTCAGTCCCAGGTAGGCTGCATATAAGACAAACACCCTACCACTGTGCTATCACTCCGGCTCCTAATATACCTTTTTTATGAGGATTAAAAAGAAAAGTCAGGGGCTGGAACAGACTGTAGTTCCATCCCCTGGCATCCCATATGGTCCCCCAAGCCAGGAACAATTTCTGAGCGCATAGCCAGAAGTAACCCCTGAGCGACACCAGGTATGGCCCAAAAACCAAAAACCAAAACAAAAAAAAAAAAAAAAAAAAAAAAAAAAAAAAAAAAAAAAAAAAAAAAAAAAAAAAAAAAAAAAGAAAAGAAAAAGAAAACTCAACATAGAAATTAAAACCAGAAAACAGAATAAAAAGGAAAACAGAGTTAGTGTCCTAAAGTATTTTTATCATTTAGGGATAAAAGATGTTCTAATATTAGACTTAAATAATGTGTGCTTCAATTTTCCACAGTAAACACTGAAAGAATAGATTACAAAATTTCCAACGTAGAAGGGAATAAATCAGGAGAGAAATTTTTACATCAAGCAAAATGAAGATTGGGTAAAAAGTGGATTGTGGGGCCAGAGTGAAATGCAGCAGATAGGGCACTTGTCTTGCATGTGGACAAACTGGGTTCCCTCCCCAGCATCCTATATGGTTCCCCTGTGCTCTTCAAGAGTAATTCCTAAGAGCAGGCACTGCCAAATACAGCCAAAAAACAAAACGAAACAAAAAAAGGGGGCCAGAGTGATGGAACAGTCGTAGGACATTTGGCTTCCATGCGGCTGACTCAGGACGAACCACAGATCGGTCCCCCAGCATACCATATGATCCCTTAAATCAGGAGCGATTTCTGAGTGCATAGCCAGGAGTAAACCGTGAGCATCATCGGATATGATATAAAATATAAAAAATAAGAAGTGGGTTGAGGATAGTTCACAAAAAAAATGATAGTGACAATAATAAAATAATAACAGACATTTATGTGGGAATTATTACAGGTCTGAAACTGCTTTTTTTTTGGGGGGGCCACACCCAGTGACGCTCAGGGGTTACTCCTGGCTATGCGCTCAGAAGTCGCTCCTGGCAGGCACGGGGGACCATATGGGAACCGGGGGATCGAACCGTGGTCCGTCCTAGGCAAGGCAGCAGGCACCTTACCTCCTGCGCCACCTCCCGGCTCCCTGAAACTGCTTTAAATAGTTAACATTTAATTCTAACATCCCTGAGGCAGACCTATGTATGTTATTATTAATATTATTTCTACTTTAAAGATGAAGAAACTGAGGCTTATAAACTAAATAACTTGGGACCAGTGAGTTAGTACAATGAGAAGGCTACTTGCTTTGGAGCAAGTTCCAAACACTAATATATTGCCCGAAACAAACAAATCAAGCAATTTGGTTAAGTGTACACATAAAATCCATGTATTGCTTAATAGACAATACATAGAAGTGATACTTGAACATTTATTCACATCATTTCAAATCAATGTTTCTTCAGTCTGGTGATTAAAAACACCTATCAAAGTGTAGTTATCTACACGGGTCAAGATATTTCCTTCACTGACTTTATATTTTTGTTTGTTTTCTGTTTTTGTGTCACACCCAGCATTGCTCAGGGGACCCTATCGGGTGCTAGGGATTGAAACTGGGTTGGCAAAACAGGAAGCAAATGCCCTACCCTCTGTTCTGTCTCGGATAACTGAACACATATTTATGTTGTTGTTTGGGGCCACATAGCAATGCGTAAGGGTTACTCCTAGTTCTGCGCTGAGGAATCACATCTGGCATTGCTTAGGAGACCATTTGGGATTCTAGGGGATCAAATTTGGGTCGGCTGTGTACAAGATCTGCTGTAATATTACTCTGCCCCCTAAACACATATCTTTCACTGTATGTTTTTGGCTGCTTGCTCTTTCAAGTCCATCTTCTCCCTTGAACATAAGTCTTCTTTCTGCTTTAAGAACTCTGGAGAACGGGCCCGGGAGATAGCATGGAGGTAAGGTGTTTGCCTTTCATGCAAAAGGTCATCGGTTCGAATCCTGGTGCCCCATATGGTCCCCCGTGCCTGCCAGGAGCAATTTCTGAACACGAAGCCAGGAGTAACCCCTGAGCACTGCCGGGTGTGACCCAAAAACCAAAAAAAAAAAAAAAAAAAAAAAAGAACTCTGGAGAAGCCTGGATTTGTTACTGAACATGTATGTATTCCTCTTTGTCTCACTTCGTGTCTTAATTATTTTTGTTTGTTTGTGGGGCACACCTGGTAACACTCAGGGGTTACTCCTGGCAATGCGCTCAGAAATTGCTCCTGGCTTGGGGGACCATATGGGATGCCAGGGATCAAATCCAGGTTCGACTTGGGCAGCACCATACATACAAGGCAAATGCCCTACCGCTGTGGTATCGCTCTGGCCCCAATTTTTCTTTTTCTTTTCTTTTCTTTCTTTTTTTTTTTTTTT
>PVKC010018660.1:0-19503 GCA_004027635.1 Crocidura indochinensis
AAGGTTTCAGAGATTTGAAGCAGAAAACTAAGATCCAAAACTTGTGGATATGGGGCCGGAGTGGTGGTGCAGAGCAGAAAGGCGTCTGTCTGTCTTGCCTGTACTAGCCTAGGATGGGACCACGGTTAGATCCCCTGGCGTCCCATATGGTCCCCCAAGACAGGAGCGATTTCTTTTTTTTTTTTTTTTTTTTTTTTTTTGGTTTTTGGGTCACACCCGGCAGTGCTCAGGGGTTACTCCTGGCTCCATGCTCAGAAATTGCTCCTGGCAGGCACGGGGGACCATATGGGGCACCGGGATTCGAACCGATGACCTTTTGCATGAAAGGCAAACGCCTTACCTCCATGCTATCTCCCGGGCCCCTCATTCCTTTAAGTGTTACTATATCTTTCTAAGAATATTCTTCAATGCCAATTACTTCTTATTCTAAAAATTGAATAGGAAAATAATAGAATATTGTCTACAGAAAGTTGAACTTAAGAAAAACATTTACCCTGGAGCTATGATTAAAGCCATGATTACTTTTAATAGTGGAGAAATTTTCTTTTTCTTTTATTTTTTTTTTTTTTTGGTTTTTGGGCCACACCCGGTGACGCTCAGAGGTTACTCCTGGTTATGTGCTCAGAAGTTGCTCCTGACTTGGGGGACCATATAGGAAACTGGGGGATCAAACCGTGGTCCGTCCTAGGCTAGCGCTGGCAAGGCAGGCACCTTACCTCCAGCGCCACAGCCAGGCAAGAAATTTTCTTATGTTTTATATCTATTTTGTATTTTTTCTTGTTGTCAATGCCCAATAAGGAGAATTGAGCTATTAACCCTTTGTCCAGATTTATCCTGATAAAATGAGAAGCATAAAAGGCATACATAATTTCCCACAATCTGTCAACAGGAACAAATAGAAGCAGTAAAGCAAATCATTGGAACATCTCAAATGACTTTTGAGACAGTCATTAGATCGAGTGATTTCTCAGTACAATACATTATAGTTGGAATGAAGAATTAAAAATAATAAAATCATTAAAGTTGGGGCAGGAGAGATAGCATGGAGGTAAGGCATTTACATTGCATGCAGAAGGATGGTGGTTTGAATTCTGGCATCCCATATGGTTCCCCAAGCCTGACAGGAGCAATTTCTGAGCATAGAGCAAGGAGTGACCCCTGGGCGCCGCCGGGTGTGACCCAAAAATCAAAACAAAATTTATTAAAGTTTTGAATATCTATACATAGAGAGGCTTAACAGAATAAAGTGGTCTTTTATAGTCTAGCACACATCTTCTTGTGACCCCTTTTTAGCAGAGAAATACAACACACAAAGTACTGCCAGAAGAACTTCAGATCCATTACAAAGTTGATTTTGAATTAACTTTTGACCACTATGCACCCCAAAACTTTTCATGATTTTTAATTTTTTGTGAATCCTACATTTAATTATGTTATTCAAAATTTATCAAATTAGACTTTAAAAATGCAGGCACTGGACAAGTCGAAGATATAATCTGAAACTGACACTTAGATATATAAAAATAAAAATTATTAGTAATTGTGACATAGTTGGAGAGCAGAGACACTATTTTTTAGACCTATATTTTCTTATTTGTAAAATGAGATTAGATTGCATCATATTTAAGTTCCTTTTACAATTTACAGCTTTAATATTCTAATTTTATCTCTTCGACTTCTGCTTCTCATATTCGCAGCCTTGGTAAATGAAAGTCAATTGCATGGAGTAGTTAAATATTCTGAAATTATAATTCTGTTAAACTTCAATATGAACAATTTACCAACAGGTTTTCTTACTCTTAACTGTAAGCTTTGGAAAAACAAGTTATCAGAAGCTTAAGACTTCTTTTAACAAGAAATGATTACACCCCTCTGCACATTTGATTCTCCTATAGGCATTAAAACAACAGGGGCCTTTATTTCCACGGAGTTGTAAAAGGGTTGTGTCTGACATGATGTATTAGTAGGAAATGCCATCTAAAATGGATGAGACCCCTGCCCTTCAAGTAAGGTTCATTGTTAACTAACAAAAAATCCAATAATATTTATTCATTCCATCACACTTAAGTCAAATAGAGGCAACTTGTAAGTACTTATTTTAAGAAATTCCTTCCATAGCTCTAAACAGATAGACCCTGTGAACAAAAGAAATACAGAGAAATAACTAAGGAGCACAAAAGGTTTCTTCTTTTGATTTATTTTAGACTCCACGGGAAAGAAACATTGAAGCCGGTGGTTAATAAACTGAGCAGCTATTTGTTTATTCTCAAAGGCCATCACATTTAAAAAGTAAATAATCACAGATTCAGGGTGCACAGGGGTTCAATGACTCAGCACTCAGAAATCACTCCTGGAAGACTCAGGAAACCATGTGGGATGAAGGTATCCAACCTGTGAGGCTGTGTGCAAGACTAATGCCCTCCTCACAGTGCTTTCACTTTGGCCCCCCTAGAAAATGTTATTTTTTAAAAAAGAAACACATAGAACAAGCATTCTTGGCCCCAGAGTTTGGAAAGCATAAGAAAAGAAATTGAGTGCAGGAGGAGAAACACAAAAAATACTTGGGGCCAGAGGCCAAGTTGTCTTAAGTGCATTGGTGTTGTTAAAAAAGGACAGAAATAAATATCCAAGCCAAAGTCAAAGTCAACACAATGATACCATCTGACTTAAACTTTTTTTTTACATATGCATGTATTTTTTTAATTTTATTGTGACCAAATTGCATTACAAATCTTTCACAGAATAAGGGGCATTCCCACCACAGTGTTGTACTCCCTCTACTCCTATTCCCAGTATGTATCCCATATTTCCCTCAGAATACTAGCATATCTGGTCTCCATTTTACAGCATATAGATTGGGTATCTATTCTGTTGTCGTTGGAGATAAAAAGGATAAGAAAAAGGGAAGAAAAAATTGGTAGCAACTACCAAAAAAAAAAAAAGAAAGAAAGAAAGAAGAAAGAAAGAGGGAAGAAAAAAATGTACCCGACAAAGAAAAATATCTCCAAATAACAACCATAAGAGTGAAAAAGAAAGAAAAAGTGGAAGACTTAAACTTTAAAAATCAAAACTTAAAATGACCCTGTTATGTTGACAGGCTGAGGGGTGGCATGGGATGCATTCTGGGAACATAGGTGGAGGGAGGTAGACACTGGTGATGAGATTGACCCTGATGCATGTATGTCTGAAACCCAACTATAAAGAACTTTGTAAGTCAAAGTGGTTTTATTTAATATTAAAAAAGAAAGAAAACAGTCATATTTATTTATCATGAAATATAAAAGCAAATTTTTGTCCTTGAATTTTGAAGCATATGGTTTTCCATTGAAATAACAGGCAAATTTTTAGCTCAAATGATATGAAATACTGTGGTAAATTCACTCGTGACTGTTTTGGCAGTTGATTGGCATATTACAGGTTCCTCATTGTGATTTAGAGCATGGGTTCATCTAAAGCAGGGCTTTCAGTTTGGGGGTACTACATAGTTATCCCAAACCCCATCTTGACAATGTTGAGATATTCTATAAATGTTAAAAAAAATCACTATATATGATAAACTATTCTTTGGCAATTCCAGGTCATCTATGAACAGACAGAGAGAAAGTGTACTGCTTTGACCTCCAAGTCTCATTTAAGATATTAGTCACTTTAGTACTCTGAATAATTTATCTAAGATTATTTTTTTTTTGATGACCAGAGACAGTTTATTTCTTTCCAACAATGCTTATATAGGAACAAAAGAGGAACTGGGATATCTGAAAGGGTTAACAGTAAAGGTGATAGAGAGTAGGAAAGACACTGGACAGGAGAAAGCATGGGTCTAGGAGTTGGGGTTAGGAGTGCCCAAGGAGCAACACAGTATTGATAGGAATTATCTCCTTTAACCTGAGCACGCAGTGAGGGCTCAGAGTCAAGTCCGATTAAGCCTCACTAATCACAGGAGGGGGGATATGGTACCTGTCTTTTTGCTGTCCTTAGCCACCTCTGGTGCAGTGATATCTCTGAAGCTTTCAGGTTCAAGGAAAATCTGTAGAAAATTTGCTCTAGAGGATCTCCAGGAACAAATAGCTTATAGCTTTATAGAGTTCCTTCTGCCATGCGGTTCAGGATCAGATTCAAAGAAACATTCGAACAACACCACAGTAGACCTAAAGAGGTTTATTTCTGTAGTTTGTTAGTTTGTATGTTTTTTTTTTTTTTTTATGAGAACAGAGATACAAAGAAAGAGGGTAAGGTAAGGTTACAGTGAAAGGACAGTCACCCATAGGCAGGGGAAAAGCAGAGCGCCTGGCTGTTGTTGTTGTTGTTGTTGTTTTATGGTGTCTGTGTATCCAAGGAGGCTGGTCCCCGGGGACAGCTTGATCTTGGTGTCACCTTGGTCTTGGCGGCTGGCTCGGTGTAAGAGAGGCAGAGGTTGGTTCCCGGAGACACCTTGTTCTTAGTGGCTCTGCGCTAAAGAGGTGGAGAAATGCCGAGCCCAAAGTCTCTGTATGCCTGAGCCCAAAGTCTCTGTATGCCCAATCGTCTGGTTCGAGTGACCCCACGTGACTCGGGTGTCCTCTTACCGGGGACTGGTCGGTGTGGCATGTCGGCGGAGGAGAAGAGGCGGGGAGAGCTTATCTAAGATTATTTATATAAGTTGTATTAATATAAACATATATACTTATATATTTATATTGATATATTTATATAAACTCTATATAAAAGAATTAGGTAACTAAATTTTAAAGACTTTGCCAATTCCATTTTTATTTAAAATGTATGTACAATGCATTTGTTTTATATATATAGTATAAGATAGTATATATATATATATATATTTGCAATAATTTTTTGTTTGGTTTTGAAGTAACATGGTTTAAATCAATGCTAATAATTTATGCTTAAAGTTCCATTTTACACAGAAATATGAGATCAGTTTTTCACTGTAAGGAAAGCCAGATCATACAGTTATATCATACAGTTATATAAATCATAGACATGCATAAGACTTTCCTGTGATACATCTTTTCTTGTCCAGCTCTTTTCTAAAGGAAAGTTCAAATGTCAAGTAGACCCTATGCCAGGGTTATTATTATGCAATGATCCTGCAAACTTGGAAACTGTAGGGGAAATATATGCTGACTATTTGACACCCACACAGGAAATATCTAAGTAATTTCTGAGAATTGCTTCCTAGATTCTAACTAGATTTACTGGGATCAATCACAATAATCTGTGTATAAGTTTTCTTGTGACAAGTGACTCCTATATTCACCAGCATTTGTGAATCACTAACTTGTAGTCTCTTATCCATAGTAGAAAAGAAAACTATTGAATAAAATCTGTCTAATATATGTATATATGTGTGTACATGTGTTCTTCAAGCCATAAAAAGTGATAAAAATCCTTTAACATTACCAGAAAAAAATGCTAAATTGCAACAACAAAAACAACAGCAACAAAAAAGTCCTGTATTGCAGTACTTAAGGGCTTGTCATAAGGACCACAGCACAAGTAAAGTTTCAAATTACAGATTCAAGTATGTCATTGGAGTAGAACTCATAAAACAAGCGTGGTCCACTATTGCTACACAAGTAATGTCCAAAATTTAGCCTGTACAATTTTGAAAGTATTTAAAGCGTAATAACTTTTTTGTATACAAATATATTTCTGTGAATATTTTGTACAGACAAATTTGTCAACAGTGTCTCCTGTATCCAAAACTTATATTTATTTTATAAAATATTCTTTTGGTGGGGCATACCCGGAGGTGCTCAAGAGTTACTCCTGGCTGTCTGCTCAGAAATAGCTCCTGGTAGGCACGGGGGACCATATGGGATGCCTAGATTCGAACTAACCACCTTTGGTCCTGGATCGGCTGCTTGCAAGGCAAACACCGCTGTGCTATCTCTCTGGGGCCGGAGAGACGATGCTAGAGGTAAGGAGTCAGCCTTGCATGCGCTAGCCTAGGATGGAACAGTGGTTTGTTCCCTTGACGTCTGATATGGTCCCCCCCCCAAACCAGGGACGATTTCTGAGTGCATAGCCAGGAATAACCCCTGAATATCAAACGGGTGTACCCCCCAAAAAATCTAAAATATTTTTAATATACTTAAATAATGACTCACTTATATACCACTATTGAACAAAAATAGTAATAACAAGGCATTTTTGTTTTTGTTCAATAGTGATAAATAGAAAAAAATATGGTAAGATTGCTTTTACCATCCTGTGAAGCAAAACAAAACTAGATGTAGAAAAACTCCAAAGTTCAATATTTAGCTACTGGGTATTTGCCATATAGTCTTATATATTCTCTTATTTTAGCTACTGGGTATTTGCCATATAGTCTTATATATTCTTATTTCAGATGCTTTTATTTCTGCACCCTTATTACTTCTGGCCCTTTAAATTTGATCACTTTAATTTTATCTCTTACTCAACCCAAGGTAATAAGCACCAGCAGGTACTATGAGTCATGCTGAGTGTTTCCCAAGAAGAAACTGAATATGATTGAGCTAACAAAGGTGTTTTTTTTTATTTTTTTTAACACAGTGGATAAAAATCAGCCATACTTCACAATATAGCTGCTGTCTTGTCAAGAGGGAGGAAATTTGAAGCTTGACTTCTGGCATTATCTTTGCAGAAATCTGTTCAGGTGGCAAGTTGTTCAGTCTTGTGCTAGTTTTGGTGATGAAGTGTTGGATTATTCAATATGTTGAAATTACTTAGTTATAAAATTATAATGATTTCTTTAGTCCTTGACAATCAATATGGTACTTAGAGTTTATTATAAATAAAAAGATACAGTTTAAATAATTTGAATCAGTTTTATTTTCAGTGAATGTAGGCAGAACCTAGACCCTCAGTTATATATATGCATGTCTATGTATCCTAGGGCCTTTATAAACAAGCTGCATCTTAAGGGATTTAAAGACAAAACAAAAGCATTTCTCCAACCTTCATCAAGCATAAAATTCATACTCTACTTCACACCATAGCCTCAAGCAAGGGTTTTAGTAAACATCTCAGGTGATGGAGCATTTTAATTGCTGTCATTAATCCATTGCTTGCCTCATCACTTCTTATTCTGTAAGTTGTTTACTTCAGAACTTCCCAGATCTACTCTTCTCTGCTTTCAGAATTAGTAAAGACTAGTCTAAGCAGAGAGGCATCCTGTACTGGTACAGTAAAATTTTCATCTTCATGGCTGATGTGCATGCTCTACAGTCAGATTGACTCTGTAATTTGGAGTTATGCCTGGGTTTCTTGGATATTGGGGATAACTTTAGTAACTAATTTCCAGGTAACTTTAAGGACTAAAACATATAGTAAGTGTTCAAAAGTTTTTGCTATTATAAATATTATTACAAAGAGTATTCTTAGTAACTTCATCAGAAAGATAAATTACCTTAGTTAAAATAAATTCAAAAATTATTTTTCAAAGTTAAAACATATATGAATGACCATAGAAAGAGGCATAGGGGCTAGAGTGATAGCACAGTGGTATTTGCCTTGCATGCAGACGACCTGTGTTCAATTCCCAACATCCTAGATGGTCCCCTGAGTGTGCCAGGAGCAGTTTCTGAGCACAGAGCCAGGGGTGCTACCAGGTGTGTCCCACAAACAAACAAACAAAAAAGAGAGGCATAGCTGTTTTTTACTTTATATTTGAGTCAGAACTCTAAAGTTGATCAGTATTCTCAAATAACTCATCTATTAATTTTTGGAGGATTATGTAGTTTCTTGATCTTGGTTCTATCAACTGTAAGTAAAATTCCAGATACACAATTTTTACTTTTCTCCTAGAGAAACATTAAGGAAATAATTTATATAGAAAGAACCTGGGCAAGTATAAACTAATTACTTAGTCTGCTAACATTGGCATGGAATATGCTTGGAAATATTAATTTTCACTGGCAAGTTCCTCATTTATTTCTTTATTACTTCATAGAGAAAGCAAATATACACAAGGCAAGATGCACAAACATACCATCTTAGCCTTACTAACTTTGAGTGAAATTTGGGTTCTTTCTCATAGACGGTAAAAACATTTTGTGAGTGATTTTTATTCTTGCAATTCTTTCCTGATTCCAATGGAATCATTGGCCTGGTTTGTTTGCCAAGAATTACTGGGACTGGCTTCTGGCACTCTGTACACTAATTCACATGCTCATTTAAAATTTAAATTATTAAATTAAAGAATTTCTTATTGATAAAATGTTAATCATCGTTTAGACTAGCTACGAATGATTTTTGTTCATGCAGAACCTTTTTTTTTTTCTGCTTTTATTATTTTTGGTGTGGGGTTAATCCAGAAGTGCCCAGGGTAAACTCCTGGCTCTGTTCTTAGAGAGCACTTCTTTCAGGGTACAGAAGACCATATGGAGTGCTGTGATTTGAAATAGTGTCAGCTGTATACATTAGCTTCTTACCTATTGTACCATCACTCTAGGCCCCCAACTCGTAGAGGATTTTGACTCATATTGGTAGCTGCTGACTGATCAAGGTGATAATCTTCATGGGAGTTATTGGAGGAATTCTTAAGATAATGAAATAATGTGCCATGTCAGTAGATTCTTATTTTCTCAAAACATGCCTCTGTTGCATATGATGCTATATACCACTATTATATACCACTATGTACCGCTATGGCCTATTTCTTGCAGTTTCTGAGAAGCCTAAGTGGGTCTCACCGGGGAAACTCTGTGTGTGTGTGTGTGTGTGTGTGTGTGTGGGTCATGTGAGTCATGCCTATGAGTCATGTGGTTCCTATCTCCTCTTACCCATCATGCTGATCTTTCACATAGATGTCCCAAACCTCATCCAAGTTCACAAGCTTTAGATATTACTGGTTTCCCTCATTGCCACCATGACTAGAAACATGATATTGGAATCCTCTTCTTTCCTACACCCTACATCTCACACTGTAGATTTAAGTCGGAAGAGCTCAATTTAAGGAACAAATTTTGAGGGAGTCAGGTCTAGATGGACCTTCGATACCTTTTATATCTTGGATCAATAATCGCTCTATTCTTGAGCCTGAGTTTGCCATATTGTAAATTGATGAATTACCTTCCACTTATCATCTTCAGTGGGAGCTTATGGAATATAAACTAAAGGTTCTCCCATGTTGCTAATGGGCACCGTGATGACTTCTGGAGATTAGTTGAATAACTTTATATTTGTTATAAAACAATATTTATTGACTCTTTATATTTGAAGTCTACTTTCTCAAATTCTGTGACTGCTTTCTCAGTTAAGCTATATGTCTTCAACATTTGTTGCCAGTGGCTACAAGGATAGCACAATTGATAAGGTACTTGGATTCATTTTTGGCACCCCACAGAGTAGTCATCTAAGTCTTGACAGGAATGATCTCTGTGTACAGTAAGCCCTGAGAACCACTGGTTGTATACCATAAACCACAACACTACCAAGAGCAACCAAAATAAAATAATAAAAAAGACATTTTTGTTTGTCAATTTTATAGCATCTTCACGAAGAGTAGTTTATATTGCAACAATATCTTGGTATATAAAACTAATCAATCTGTTAAAGTTTATTATAGGATTGTCGTGATTCAGTCACACCTCAAGTTCCATTTTTAATTTTAGATTTTTAGCTACTCTACCACATCTACATCTGAAGTCTTAACCCCTTTCATGGTATTTATGAGAGTTGAAATCAAACTACAGTGAATGTTGGTCTTTTGACCTTTTCCCATGAAGAACTAATGCTCTTGGTTTAAAGCAAAATGATGAATACTCAAAAAAATAACCAAAACCAAACCAAACAAAAATAAATCAAAATGATGCATACTTTTTAAAAGGTTTCAATCTACTTTGCTCAAATATATCAGAGGAATCAAAGTCTTAAATTATATTTAATAATATTTAAAATAATAAGGTTTTAAAATAAAAAATACTGCTTAATTTTTGGGCTATAAAATTTCTCTTTTATCAGGACTGATAATACTGCCTTTGTATGCCTTACAGATTCTTGGTTGACAAGGTAAATTGTCAAGGAACATTAATATTTTGTAAGGGACCTATTTTTTCCTAAGCAATATGTCTCAAGAGTGGACTTCAAATATTCAGTAACACCATGTTGTAAATAGATGAGCTATCATTCAAGAAGTATTGTTTCATTTATAGAGCATAGACAGGGTAGTTTAGCACAGTACTCAAGGGTCATAGAATATTCAGAATAGAAAATGAGCATTGACTTCAACTTAAATTCATCTGTTGCATATGCCCCTAACAAGTGACTCCTTTGAAATTCTGAAAGCAGACATTGATTTCTTCTCTCTAGTTATGAAAGTCCTTGAAGACATTATCCTCCAAGCTAAGACCTGTTTCATCTATTCCCCTGAAATATGTTGTGCAGTGTAGCCACCTTTGTCAACCATCTTAGTTAAGCGTGTAAAACTAGGTGCAGTTTTTACATCAGTACTTGCTACTTCACCTGTGGTTTTATGTTGTAAAAATGACTGATTTCCTTTGTTCCACCTTTATTCTCATGTTCAATGGAATAGAAGTGTGACTATTTTCAAAGGGTTTTCTTCTGAATTTATAATTTAACTTATTGTGCTGAGCTTTATACTTATCTCTTTTGATATGCCTTCTTCATAAAGCTTAATAATTTATAGCTTTTGGGTTAAGGTCTATTAGGGCATTAATTAACCTCATATTTTTATCATGTTGTATCTTGGATTATAGTAAAATCATCAGAAATATAAAAAGGTTGGAGGGATTGCTAATATATGGAATAGTTGTATCAAAACATTTATTAATATTGCTGTCTTCTGTGGATGCTTCTAGGTCTTCAAAATTATAATAATACAATAAAAGATTACAGATTACATATTGGAGCCGGGCGATGACACTGGAGGTAAGGTGCCTGCCTTGCCCGTGCTAGCCTAGGAACGGACCTCGGTTTGATCCCCCGGTTTCCCATATGGTCCCCCAAGCCAGGAGCCACTTCTGAGTGCATAGCCAGGAGTAACCATTGAGCGTCACTGGGTGTGACGCAAAAACAAAAACAAAAACAAACAACAACAAGAACAAAAAAAACAGATTACATATCACCATAACATAATACTAAAATACTAATGATAATGAATAACCAATAAAATATGATCCATAAATATGAAGTACATTAAAAATGACACAATAGACCTTGACATGGGTGTCATTAGCCCTTACTTATAAATGTAGCATCTGGGAAGGACAATAAATGAAAGCAAAATAAAATGAGATACACCTATAATCAAAAAAAATTGTAAAACGTAAGGTAAAATTGATGTTTTGATTATAATATTTAAAACAATTGTCACAAACTAACTCACTCAACATTTATTAGAGTTAACTTTTTAAAAAAATTTTATTGTGGTCAAAGTGAATTGCAATTCTTTCACAGTAATATTTGAGGCAAATAATGACAATGAGTAAGGGGCATTACCACAACCAGTATTGTCCTCCCTCCACCCCTGTTCCCAGCATGCATCCCACATCTCCCTCCTTTACCCCTGTATACTGGTGCAACTGTTCCCCTCTTGTACAGCTTGTTTAGATTGGGTATCGATTCTGTTGTTTGGATTTGGTATCCATGTCTGGGCTTTTTTATTTCCACCAAATGAACATTTGACTGTCTTGTCTTGGTACCATCAGGGGAAGAAAAAAAAGAAAAACCAAAAAAAAAAAAAGAAAAACTAGGAGGAGTTCACCTAGGTGTTACAAATACCCATTTAGAAGAAGGAAGGAGAAAAGAAGAAAAAGGTAGTAAAACAAAACAAAGTAGAAACAAAAAAGAATAAGGGAGTATCAACAAAATTACAAAAAGAATAAACAAAGAATAAACCAAAAGCCAAAGCCATCATCTAAGAATAAAACAGATAAAAAAACAACCCAAAATACCCAGACCAGCAACTTCTTAAAAAGGGGTTGTGCTTCTTCCTCTTCTTCCTCTTCCTCTCCTTCATCTTCTTCCTCTTCTTCTTCCTCTCCTTCTTCCTTCTCCTCCTCCTGCTCCTCCTCCTCTTCTTCTTCCTTCTTCTTCTTCTTCTTCTTCTTCTTCTTCTTCTTCTTCTTCTTCTTCTTCTTCTTCTTCTTCTTCTTCTTCTTCTTCTTCTTCTTCTTCTTTTTCTTCTTCTTCTTTTACTACTTCTTCCTTCTTCTTCTTTTACTTCTTTCTTCTTCTTCTTTTACTACTTCTTCCTTCTTCTTTCTTCTTCTTCCTTCTTCTTCTTCGTCTTCTCTTGCATAGGTACAGTAAATATTGGGGAAGTTACAGCAGAATTTCCTTGGCATAAGAGATACCAGGGTTTCACTGCCCTCAAAGTATACTGCCATGGGAACAACTAAAGGCTCCATGATCACTCATTTACACTCCCCAAGATCTTTTAATGGTGCCAGGAAACTTTCCACTCAGATGTTTGTGATGACATCCCACCTCTGTAGCTGGAGATCTTGTTGTTTGCTTAAGTCATAGGATAAAGACTAGGAGAGAATTTTTCTTTATGTTTATAGGAGTTCTTTTCCATCACTGCTGTTGTAATCAGTCTTCTGTAATTAGTGGTCCTGATTATTGTTCAGAACCTAGGACAGAGCTTAGGCCTAGGGTATAGTCTTTCAGCATAGTTCCAGAAGTTCTGCTAAGTCACAATTGTCAAAGTTAGACAGCTGGAATTAGAGATCTTGGTTTTTGTACAAATCCTAGGCCAAGTCCTAGGCTAGGAACTTCTTCATTGGTCCCTTGATATGTTCTGTCCAGACCATATTTGTCAAAGTCATTCTTTTTTAGATAGAGATTTTGGTTTTTCATTAGGGCAAAGGATGACATGTCTCCTGGTTGCATCATACTGTTAGATGCTGAGATGGGGCAACCGTCTCTTAGCTCAAGATGTTGCCATTTACCCATGTCAGGATGTCATGTTAAAACTGGTGCAAGTTGGTGACGGGACGGCATTCAGAGTTTCCCCCGGAGGAGTTTGATTCCTGGTGCTGTTGCTGGACCTGTGTCGGTTCCACATTTGGAATCTGAGGTTCTGGATTCGAAGGTCACTGTTCAATATTGTGGAGTCTAAGTTGGGTCTACATGACATAAATTTATGGTGGGAGGCAACCCTGTATTTTAAAAAATATGGGTTCTCACCCCTAATATATAAGTGCTTGTTTTTGTGCATAATATTTCTCTTTATTTACAGTGCCTATGCAAAAGGGTATTGTTACATATTATATTTCTGGTGGATTTGGAGGTAAGAATGATAGTATGCACAATCTCTGTACCCTGTTTTTGACCCAAGTTTTTATCCCAGGCAAGACTACATCTATATCTATAACTATCTATATATTATATATCTACAGATATATAATAGAATAAATGAATAAAAATACATTTACAAAAGGCATAAAAGAAAATTGCTGTTTATGAGGCTGACTTACTTTTGGGAATAAAACAATTAGGAGGTATTATTATAGAGATATTAAACACATAAAGGAAATATAGGCTTCCCCATTGAGACTTTTGAGATTTTATTTTATTTTATTTTTTTGGTTTTTGGATCACACCGGCAGCACTTACGGTTACTCCTGGCTCTACGTTCAGAAATTGTTCCTGACAAGCTCGGGGTACCATATGGGATGCTGGGATTCTAACCACCATCCATCTGCATGCAAGGCAAGCATCCTGCCTCCATGCTATCTGCTATGTGGTGGGTGGAGTCTTGGGCATTTATTATTATACAATGTGTCTTGTTGAGTTTGAGAAATTATTTGTGACCATCAGGGAAGTGTCCTTGAACTGGGATCCTTCTGAGTCTGAGTCAGTATTGTACAACAGTCCACCATTGGGAGGGAGAGAAGAAGGGTACTGCAACATAAATCAGCAGATATATTGGTTGTAATTTCTTTCCAAGGCATGTGACATGGGGCTGAGAAGGTGTCCTTTCTATTTGGAAGCTTCATAGTGCATTATTGGAGGAGGTTGGTCCCAGTACCTACTGGGTTAATAACTGAGGGTAAAGAGGGTTAAATAAGGAAGGATAATGGATCAGGATTGGGGGATGAGAGATAAGAAGGATTTCCGAAGGGGGAACAAGGGATAATATATAAGAGGGGCTATATGCAATTTAGGCATGGCTTGTTTACAATTCAGGTTTGGCAATCAGAGAGGACTCCAACGTCTACAAACTCATTCCCTTATAAAGACAGACATTAGTGTTCTATTCTTGGGTTTTGTTGGAGGCCTGACCCTCATAGGCTAGGTCTGAGCTCTTAATATTTGATTGAGTTAAGAAAAGATAAATAATTGGTTAAGATATGGTTTAGGAAAGAAAGGAGGGGAAAACAAAAGATAAGAGAGAAAAGAAGAATAAGTAAATATGGTGCAATGGATTGAATTGATGAAGAGTAAAGGACAGAGGGAAAAAGAATTAGAGATAGGAAGAGAGGAAAAAAGAAAGGGGCCAGAAAGATAGAACAGTGATAGGGCATTTGCCTTGCAAGCGACTGACCTAGGACCAACAGTGGTTCAAATCTTGCTATCCCATATGGTCCCCTGTGCCTGCCAGGGGCAACTTTTGAGCAGAGAGCCAGGAGTAACCGCTGAGTCGCCAGGTGTGGCCCCAAAATCAAAAAGAAAAAAAAAAAGAGAGAGAAAAGACTTAGGGATTTGCCAAAACATATTTAATGAGAGAGACATGGGGCATAGGTCTGTGGTGCGCCATTGACAGTTCCAGTGGTCTGAATGATAATATGCTTTGGGTCCTAAGGAGAAGTGGAAGGGGTCCTGAGGAGAGTTAATTTTTTTGTTCTTTTCTTTCCTTTTTTCTTTAAAGTACTATGTTATAATACCTTACCAAATCTCAAATGTGATCTGTTTTTGTATCCATTGGACACTGGTATCAGGGCCACATGAATCACAAAATCTGGACTGTTCACATAATTTTATAAAATGATACTCTGGGGCCCAGGAAATAGCATGGAGGTAAGGCGTTTGCTTTTCATGCAAAAGGTCATCGGTTCGAATCCCGGTGCCCCATATGGTCCTCCGTGCCTGCCAGGAGCAATTTCTGAGCATGGAGCCAGGAGTAATCCCTGAGCACTGCCGGGTGTGACCCAAAAACCAAAAAACAAAAAAAAATGATACTCTGTTTGCACATCCATCTGTATGTACAAGTAATTTCTACATTGGTTTAATATCTGATATAATATAAATATTAAGAAAATAGTTGCCAAAATGTATTTTAAGGGAATAATAGCAAGAAAAATATCTAGCAGTAACATCCATCATAAGAATAATATATATATATATATATAGAAATATATATATATATATCACATGCATACAACCTGTCCAAGCATAATTGAATCAAAAAGGTCTGTAACTAGAGTAGGCTGGCTAAATGCAACAAGTACGATTGATTTTAGTTTCATCTCTAAACACAAGAGCCCCAAATTTATTCATCTTGTGTAACTGGCAGGTTGCATCAGTATATATTGCAGTTGGGGGCTCTTTGTTGTTGCAACACAACTTTAGGGAAGATTCTATCTAATTTACACTGCAAAATTAAACAAATGTCTTAACTCAAGGACTTTAAAAAAATTCTGACACTTTGTTCTTTTTTTGTGTGTGGGGGGAAAAAGAACAGTGATAATAGAGAAAAAAATGTATTGTAAATTCTAACATCTTTTTTTTTATCATTATAGGAGCACTTGTAAAACAACTAGCTCATTTCATATACAAATGACTTAGAGCCTAAGAAAGGCTCATTGACTTGATCAAGTTCAAATATTTGTCAGTGACAGAGTGTATGTTTTACATACTATTCTGCAGGGAAAGAATGTGAAATATGAAAGAAAAAAATCAAGCTGGAAAGAAAGCTTCATTTCTCTTCATGGTTTTAATAAAATATGATTTATATCAAAAGTGCTTGTGGAGGGCCAAGGGAGATAACTCAAAGGATTGGAACACATGCCTTGCATACCTGAGGCCCTGAATTGGATCCCTTGAACAAGGTGGTTCTCAAACATTTCACAGTGCAACGTTATCCTAACATTGCAGTATTGAAACAGAATTGTGTGGCCTACCTAATTATCGGACCTTAAGGCACAAACTGAAAAAAACTGGTATTGCCAACCTGGTCCTTTGCCCCCTGAGGATTATTTAGGAGGCTCCCTCAAAACTCCCAAAATTGTCAGGAGGATTCTAGAGATGTGAATTAAAATTTCAAAGGGTCACTTAGTTATTATACTTGTTTAGAGAAAAAGTAGACATGGAATTTTGCTAAAATATGGCCCCATGTAGAGTTAAAACAAATATTAAAGCTGTAAGAATATTTAGAATTATTTTTTGTTGTTTTTTAGGGTCATACCCAGCAGTGCTCAGGAGTTACTCCTGGCTCTGCACTCAGAAATCGCTCCTAGCAGCTTGGGGGACCACATGGGATGCCGGGATTCGAACCACTGTCCTTCTGCATTCAAGACAAATGCCTTACTTCCATGCTATCTCTCCGGCCCGATAGACTTATTTTTAATATGGGAAACATACAAACTAATAAAAACTAATAAAACTAATAAAACAAACTAATAATTAATTAATTAATTAAAATTAATTAACGAAAGCCAAGTATGTGTGAGTGTTTTGGTTGTTTTCATTTGATTTGGGTCTCAGATTACTCTGAACTTTGACCTAAGGGATCACACTTGTCATCACTCAGGGTACCATTTGTGGTGCAGAGATCAAATCTGGGTCAGCCATATACAAGCACATACACCTGTTTCAATATCTGTTTGTTCCCCAAATATATGTTTTGGACTAGCAATTAGGGGAATTCTAGTTAAAAGACATGAAATTTGTTTTCAAGCTGAAGATATTAAGATAAATTTTTTGTTTTGTTTTGTTTTGTGGCGACACCCGCTGACTCTCAGGAGTTATTCCTGACTATGCACTCAGAAATCGCTCCTGGCTTGGGGGAACATGTATGCGACACCAGGGGATAGAATCATGATCCATCCTAGGCTAGTGCATGCAAGATGCTTTATACTCTGCACCACCACTCCAGCCCCAAAACAAATATCATTTAACTTCACAAAAGTTTTATTATTTACTGTAAGAATTTATAATTATAGAATGTTCTCTCACTCCATTTATTTTAACCATATTGCTATCAATTCTTAAAAATTTGAGATTATATTAAAATATCTATACATAACTGGATAGTTATAATGAATAATGAATAAGGAAAGAAGATTTAAATTGAGTAAATATATCTAATATTTGGCAACACTTCATGCCAAATATCAAAGCGGGATTTTAAATAAAAATAATTTTTGTTTTCTTCATTCCCAGTTTTTTATTTTTATTTAAATCATTGTGATTTACAGAATTATTCATATTTGAATATTAGACATAAAATGTTTAAGCACCAATCTTACAACTAGAGCCAACCATCGTTCAGCAATGTTCTTAGAGTTCAATCCAAATAACCACTACAATGGAGTGTCATCATAACAAGTATCTTTTTAAGTTTAGTTGTTAAAGATTTGGTCTCAAAGTCTTACAAACTTTACTGATTCAAACCTTGGTCAGTATCTGTTGAACAGAGTTAGTATATTTTGATCTATTGTTTGGTCTATTAGTTTATTTTTGTCTATTAATCAATAAGTAGTGTTAATTACTGTCTCTAATTATTTTCTTGAGGTTGAATATAATATGGTCTGATATAAATAAGGCTGGTTGAATTTTTTCCCAGCTTTTTTGTTTGTTTTTCAGTGGCTTATATTATTTTTCATCCATTTTTCTGAGTTTGTGTCTATACTGATTTTTTTCATATGTTTCCTATTAGGCAGAAAATGATTTCCCCCTGATCTAACCTTCTGTTCTGTACCTTTTGCTGTGAAACTTTAGTTCATTGATATTCAAGCAAACTATTGACAACAAAGGTTGTTGTACAGTTGTATTGTGTAGGGCCATTGCTTCTGTAATTGGTTATTTGGTTTATGTAAAGGACCATTCAGTAGTTCATTTAAAGTGGGTTTGTTTAGTGAGTGTTGTCAGTTCTTTTTGAGAATGTTTTATTATTCCCTTCCTTATAAATGAGAGGTTTGTTGGGTAGTAGAATCTAGGTTGAATCTTTTATCATTCATTAATTTGAATATGTTATTCCACTCTTTTCTTGTTTGAACGCTGTGAGATGAAAAATCTGATGTGATACTTATGTTCTTTGACTTATATCAAGGGTTTTCTTCTCCCTTACTGCTTTTAGAAGTTCATTCGTCTCTTATTTTTATTTTTTTAATTTAAATTATTATATGTCTTGGTGTTGTTCTGTTTGAGCCAATTTTGTTTGGTACTCTTTTGGCTTCTTGAATTTGTACAGCTGCCTCTTTCCACAGAATGCAGAAGTTCTCTGCTATTATCTCTTCCACTACTTAATATTATCCTATGCCTTCCCTCCTCACTTTCTGGCATTCCTATAATATGCAGATTCTTTCACTTGGTCTTTGTTCATTAAGTACCTTACTTTTTCTCACATCCATTTGCCTCTCTTTTATTATGCAATTTCTTTATCAATTCAAGCTTGTAATTTGTCCTCGGGTTCATCTATACTATTCTTCTCATGTGTGATTTTGCTACCCTGGCTTGCTATAGTGTTCTATATCTCATTCAATTCCATTAACTCATCCTTTTAAAGAGTTCTTTGATTTGGCTAATTTTTTATCCAATTTTGCTTAATTTCACTGAATATTCTTTATTGGTTTCTATTGCTAATGCATTGAGTGCTGATTTTAGGTCCTCACTTGGAGATTTTCCTGGTTTATTACCTAATATATCCTCCTCACACTCATTTCTATTGTATTTGAATATTATTCCCATACTATATTTTTATTACATCCCCTAAATAAGCGTGAATATTTTATGTCTATTCCTATCCTTAAGACTCATTTTACTCGGCATAATATTCTCCATATCCATCCATTTATAATCAAATTTTGTCACAGCTGTGTAGTATTGAATTGTGTAGATGTATCACTTTTATTTTTATTTACACATCTGTATTTAGGCACTTGGGTTGTTTCCAGATTGTGGCGATTTTGAGTGGTGTTATAATGAACATAAGACAGTTGATACCTTTTCTGCATTGTGTATTAGGGCCTCTAAGTTGTCAGGAGTATTATTCTTGGTCATATGGAAGCTCAATTTCTAGTTTTTCCACAAACTCTATATTTCAAAAAAGACTGGATCATTTGATATCTCACCAGTTGTGTTTGAGAGTCCATTTCTCACTGAAACTTCACAAACATTGATAATTCATGCTTTCTTTGGTGTGTACCAGTCTCTGTAGTGTGAGATAGTATCCTATTGCGTTGATTTGAGTCTTATTGATAATTATTAATGCGGAGCATTTTTCATGTGCCTCTTAGTCTCTGGTGTTTCTTCTATGTGGAAGTATCTGCTGATCTTTTCTCCCCATTTTTGATGGGATTTAATGCAATTCTTGATAAAGTTATGCAGTGC
>PVKC010018661.1:0-18401 GCA_004027635.1 Crocidura indochinensis
TTTCTATAATTGAATTTATAGGTTAAGTATACTAGTTTATAACTAGAATAACTTATTTGACAATAATAAGTAAACTTTATTTACCGAGTAATTGAAAATAATTTAAAAGTGAATATTTATTGAGTATTTGGATTTATAAAATTCATTGTTAAAACCTTTGTAATATTTCTTGAAGTGAAAAAGATAGCATGCAAAAAATATGTTAAATTTTTACCTAAATCAGAACAGTCATTTTTTTGTGTGTGTTATGTTTGGGGCCACACCGGGTTATACACAGGGGTTACTCCTGGCTACATGCTCAAAAATCGCTCCTGGCTCGGGGGACCATATGGAACGCTGGGGCTCAAACCCAGGTCTGTCCTGGACAGTTGTCAAGGCTAATGACCTAAGTCTTTGCTATCTATCACTCTGGCCCCCAGAACAATCAAATTTAAAAATATTTTTTTTTCTTTTCATGAGACCCCAGAACGCAGCTCTGGAGATCTGGATGCTTCCCGAGCTACTGATCCGTTGTCTGAGCTCTTTCTCACTGGGGATTCTGAGCAAGTCATCAGAATTGCTTGATTATTGCCTCAGCATTGAAGGAGGCTTTGAATACGCAGCCTTGTGTTTGCAGGTGCAACATTTTAAGTAAATAAATCATCTTCCAAGGCCTCAGAAAGTCACATTCAAGACCACCTTTGTGTAAACTGAGATTGAATTAGGAAAAAAATGTATTGATTATATGTGTGTATGTACATATGTAAATATACATAATGTTCTGTCCAATTTGTATGCATTTACACAAATAATGTTTTATATATATATATATATATATATATATATATATATATATAGAGAGAGAGAGAGAGAGAGAGAGAGACTGTTTTCTACGTTTTGGGGCTAACCTCAGCTCAGCAAACTTGAGGACAACTCTCTTAGCTTTCTGCTTGACATTGGAGATTGCTTGTGGTGTCAAGAAACAAACTTAGGTCTCCTGCTTGAAAAGCATGTACTTAGCATATGGAGGTAGCTTTCTGGTTAAAATCAAATTTAATTTAAATTGAAAAGCACTACTTCTATGAAAAGTTGCTTCTAAACTTTAATTAGCTTTATGTCCATTTCAGTTTCTTGTTGGAAATGCCAAAATTATATTTTTGTAGTGTCTAAAATAGCAAGTGGTTTCTATATCTCTTAAAATAGATTAAAATATTTATTTCTAAAATTCCAGTCTTGAAGTTTAAGCTACCGTATGAATAATTAAATCAACTATGGTATATGCATTCATATTCCTGTCCCAAGTAGCAAGGTTTTTAATTTTAATAAAATAAATGTACAATGCAACTAAATGTAGTCTCTACTACTTTACCATGTACAGAAAGTGTTTGAAATATCGGCAATATAAATTTTTCAGTATTGTAGTGATACGCTTTTACAGTAAATATATATATATATATACAGTTGAGCAGAAATCATACCTCAGTGTTTAAGATGAGAAATACATGTATAGATGTATTTTCCTTTTTCCTCTTTGCCATAAATATAAACAGAATGGGCTATTAGATCTGAGGAGAACTGGCATTTCAGTTCTTGGCATACTGGCAAATAAAAAATATGGAAAAATAGGTGTTTAGAAATGTTTACAAAGATAGGCATGGATGGTTGAGAGTGATTTAATGCTTTATATGACTAAGGTGACCTATAGAGTTTAATAAGAACTAGGGTGTAGAATTCAATATTAATATGCCTGATTTTGCTCAGATGTTCTGTCTTGTGTTTCTTAACCTTAAAAATCTAGCTTCTCAACTATATAATCAGAAATGTTAGGTTACCCAGATGATGTTTTCCAATTCCCCTGGCACTGTACTATCTAATTATTTTTACAAAAGAGTGTCTTGAATATCTTAATGGCATAACTGGCACAGAATCTTCTCTACATTAGCACTGAATCTTCAAACACCTTTTTCATTACAACAAGCCTAGGGTGACAATTACAGTAAATATTTTTCAAAGATGTTTGAAATAAAATAACTTTATTTTATCTTTCACATAAACTGATCTATTTATGGATTCTTAATGAATTTGAGGAATGTGTAATGAGTATAGCAAAGCTAGCTACTGTCAGGAATAAAAAAAATATGCTATATAAGTGTCAAGATTTCAGCAAAACTTAAATAAAATGATGCATTTATTTTACTTTATCAGACACATCAGTACCCCAGATTTTTCACATAAGAACTGTACATGCACACACACACCCCTACACAATAATCAAAAACAATCCTTGCCTGTTATTATGGAACACGTCAACAGACATTGTTCATTTTGAATAACAACCTTCAGTGTCTGGAGTTGTCACTCATATGGACACTACTTCTATTGTCTTGACTGGAAAAGCACATATTTGATTTCTACAAAAGAGCCTGGTTATCTTCAACTTGTCAACTGTTTCATACTGGGAGGAATGCTTAACACCTGGACTTCTGATGAAGTTAAAGACAGTGTCATAGAAAGTTATGATTGCAGTAATAATCTCGAACTTTATTCAAAACTACTTTATTCTAGCAGATCCTATTGCATAAAAGATTTGATATATTTTTTTCCTAAAGTGACTATTTATACCATTTCCTTATTAGGAAACCCAGCCTTTTAAAAATTTCAAGTGACAATTAATGTTTAGTTATCTCAATATTTTTCTCACATTAATTAATAAATGTATAACATAATTTGGACCAAAATTTAAAGAGAAAATTGAATACTATTTAGATATAAAATAATCAGTATATAATTCTATGATTCTCTTTATTTTCCTTTAATTTGGGGGTCACAAATTTAATAATTTATTTGGCTGTTGTTTCTTTTAAATTTGTGTCTATGAATGAATTTTAAAGACTCATAAGAAATGCATGAACTTCTTTAAGTGTGTCATTTATATCATTTATCAAGTTATCAAAATATATTTTAATACAATTAGAATTGTCTATAGTTAATGTGTTATGATTGATTAATTCAATAAAATGAAACATACTTGAAAAATTGAACTACTATAATTAAAACATACTTATACAAATGCATAATAAGAAAAAAGTTACAGTGAATAAATTTTTTCTTTAAGATTATGAACTTCTAGGTATCATCTAGAAAAGAAAGATAATTAAACGTTTTATGAACAAGTGAGCAAATGAAAATTTTGTTTTTGACAGTTGTCCTAATAGATGTTTGAATTAAAAGTGTTACTCCAGAAGTGGTTTATATGACACCCTTAGTTACAGCAACAACTTGCTTTTTAGGGCAAAGTTTCCTGCATTGCCACCTAAGAGTGAGATGAAACCAGAAGACACTCCATGTCACCATGACTTCGACATAATATCTGTACAAAAACCAGGGTCTCTAATTACTGAAACCTGACTGCCTCAACTTTGATTGAAAAGTTTAATGGGAGTACAAAGACAGACTGTGTGGTTAGACAACTTGGAATGCCCAAAGACTGTAGTTGGTCTTATGCAGGTTGCTTCATGTGTAACTACTCCTTAGGCCAATGGTTTTTCCTTTCTATCTTCCCCTATCTTTTGCTGTGCCTATGGACAAAATTAAACTCCCCCACTCTTTTAAAATTTTATTTATTTTTTTCAATTTCTTTTTTTTTAAATATGGCTCCTGTCTTTTTCATAGAAGCTTGGGACATTGTTACTTTGTTTTACCACATATTCCTGCATTTTTATAAAACTAAGAAGAAAGAAATAGAGAAATGCTGGGGCCATGGGCCAAATGGTCTTGATGCATTGGTGGGGAAAAAATAAGGACAGAATTAAATATCCATGTCAAAGTCAATGGCAATAGAATCAAGGGACCTAAACGTCACAACAGTTTAAACTTAAAGGGACCTGTTATACTGACAGTAGAGGGGGCAATGGTGGTGGTTTAGCGTGCAATTTGGTTCCTTTGGTTGAGGGAGGTTGACACTATTGGGAAATGGCCCTTACAGTATATATGAAATTCAACAACTCAGGGCTCTGTAATCATAACTGTTTCAATAAAATAAAATTTAAAAAGCACTAATAATTTGATTACATAGACATATGTATTATATTATTCATTCACATGTCATATATAAACTTATTATAATTGCATGAAGTATATGTGCTAGTGTATATGTGCATACATATAAGCTATGTGTATATTTCCCTTTTTATTTTATTTAAAGCATAACACGTTTATTAAAACTGATAACTAGAAAATTACAAATCTTAAAAAGTGCTGTATTTGAATGTTATAGTTTTCTTTAACAAATTCATTATTATTAAAAATAAAGGAGACATAGTATATACTTCTTATAATTATAGGTGATAAATGTGTAGATAGATACTGAAGTACTTTTTGTAATTCTTTCCTTCAAATGACCTTGTAGTTCACTAGAATGTATGCTATATTATTTTCATTTTAAGTGATGATGGGCTTTGACCATAAAATTTAGCTAACCATTACAATATTAGAGCTTATGACTTAAACAGGGACATTTAACAAGCTTGAATTGTATAGCCTTTTGTGTTCCTGAGAAAGGTATAATATTGGAGTTGATTATTTAGAAATATTCAGAAATTTATTAAGCATAATTAAACCTAATGCATAGCTCTAACTGAAAAATACTATTAAGTGCTCAAGAGACTGTGGTTTCAGGGAACAGTACAGATTATCATTCTGCAAGGCAAGAGACCTACTGTTTCTAGACATCACTCTGAACTCTTAACTGCTACCTAGAAACATTTGCTCCAACACCCAGTAAGAACAACTCTCCTTTGAGAGTACCAGACCCACCATGCATTATATTGCTTAAAACATCTCTGCTTTTATCTATACTATAACCTGTCTTTGTATTCTTCTGAGACAAAAGGACTTTGACTCCTAGTCAGGTTACACTAATTTAACTGTGAAAAGATCAAAAAGTTACCTTTGAAATTTATGCATGGCTTTTCAAATATTGCAGCAGGGATTCAAACCCAGGATATGCAGATAAAGTGGAATTCAGAGGCAGTCTGGCTACTGACTAGGGTGGGTTACTAGTAATTTATCACAGGCTATCAAGGCACTTCCATAAATTCCCATGGTTCTTCTCCATTGCTTCTGACCTTCCCAGGTCTTAAATAGATAACAACGAATTGACTAAAGGCACTTACATTTTTCTTTCATAACAAGAATGAAGTAAATTTTCTCCCAGCTATATTCTTCTTTGACTCAGGATGACAGGGGTTAATTCTTAGGCCCTGATGTCAAGTGGACTCATGTTCTAAGGCTTGCAAGTTAACAACCTGAAATGAACAGGAACAAACTTGGGGTTTCTTTTACTGGTTGCTTCCCCAAGTCTTAGCTCTGGCAATCAAAGTACAACTTGGATTTCAAAGTATTTTATTTGAAATTTAAAGTAAATTTATGGAATCAGAATATTTGCTGTGAAATTATTTTTCTGATACTCAAAGGGGAATTTTCTCCATCTAGTACTTGAAGTGTTCCCATGAAGTATAATAAGCAAAAAAAAAAAAAAAAAAAAAAACAAAAAAAAAAAAAAAAAAAAAAAAATCCTAGAGAAAATGAAAAATAACAGAGGAAAAATGTGAATTATAGAGTTAATTCCTGAGAGCAAAATCTAGACTTAATTCAACCTTTCCCTTTCACCCACAAATCTCCCATATAACTGATTATTATCAACATTTTTCAACATCTGGGAATAGTCATTTATACATGTTCATTTTAAAAATGAAATCACACTCTATGGGTAAGATAAGAGGTGATTTTCAAATGTAAAAAAAAAATTGCGTTGGCTAGTCAGTCTGCTTAAATACATTACCCATATAGTTTAATTTCAAGCCATCTAAAGAAAGTCTACATATAAAAAGTTGTATTTACTATATAGAAATCTACATTACAATTCCTTACTCGTAAGGAAGAAATGCAATTTTATTATCTACTAGACATTTTATAATTATCAATATTAAAAATTCAGCATGTTTAGATTTTTGTCTTGTCTGTTTGGCAAGTTTTTAAAATATTCTGGAATTAAGAGTTCTTGCTGATAAGATGGACAGATTCAATAGTCATACATTCCTTTCGAATAAAAAGTTAATAGGCTTTAGATATTAATTCATTTTAAAAGGAGTATTAGAAATTGTTATAAAAGGGTTTAAAGATAAACAGTAACTTCTTGCTTTGATGTGCTGTAATTTGGATCTCAATAGCTTTTTGTCTACTAAATTTTCTGTAGTTTTTGTTACATTAAGTAGATTCAAATGGTATTGTTTTTGAATCTACTTAAGTGAAATAAGTCTCACATAATAAAACAAAAATAGTCAAAGAAGTTTGTGTGATAGACCATTAGAGATGAAATGCTTTATATTTTAGCTAGGACAAAATTGATTTAAATTAAGTACAGATTTTTTTCCTATTTGTACTTAACCAAATTGATTCTTTCTACTTTAAATAAAATACTATTCCCTCCTTCTTTATCATTATAGAAGACATTTACATACACTTTTACAATGCTGATTAATTCAATGCTTTTTAAATACTGTGGGAATTAAATTCCATGAAATCTTGATTTAACTCATTTCCTTTTTAGGGTTTTCTGCTTTTCTTTTGGTTAAATATCCCATTTTATGCTAATATGCATATATTTTATATGAAAGAGTGACTGACATTTTAAAAAAGAACATGTCTGTGTGTGTCTTTTAGATTTCTTTCTTGGATGGTTTTACATTACAGAGTAGATGTAGATTTTTACACTAATTATAATGTGGTAAATATGTGGTATGTTTTGTTCCAGAAACATTATATTTGGGTCTTATTTTTACTAAGTAGCATAAAGATCAATAACAATATGTAAAAAATATTAAAATTTAAATGCTTATATAAATATTTTTACTGAACAGCTAATTAATATTTTTAAGAAATTTTCTTTTGGCATCTATTTGAATTACAAGCATTTAAAAATTAATATATTAAGTATTTTTTACCAGTATTTAAACAAAGGTCATAGAGATTTTGTTTTTAAATTTTAACCAAAAAATAACTAGAGAGGAAATGTATTAATGAAATAAAAAATGTTTATAGCTATAGTTTCTAAATTTTACTTTATTTCTGTGCTTATAAATCATATTTTAAAGTGTTTTATTTAAATAGTCCTTGAAATGTATTGTGAAATGAGAAAAAATCTACCATCTGCAATATTTTATCAACTCCATAAAACTTTTCCTCTTTGGAATATGTCAAGATATATGTGCCCCTGTTAAACTGTTCTGTTTTTCCTGGGATTGAAAATACACCATCTGCAAGAATTTCAACAAACATCGAAAAAAATGTTTTATTTTCCACTTGGGAATTTTTGTGTTCACACTATGATTTATCACCAATAATTATCAATAGAACCTTGACCAAACTAATGCTGTATACTTATGAAATAGGAGACAAACTAATACTGTATACTTAAGAAATAGGAGACAACTCTAATAACATTAAAATAAACAATCTTACCTGGCTGTGTGGTTTTGCCTTTATTACTTGTATTGCCAAAAATAGCTATTGTCTATGAATAATGATCTTCCAATAGTTTGAATAGATGAGAAAATAATCCCACTCTCAATGAATTTTTTGGTGATTTTTATATAATAAATCTGTTCGTAGGAGTATAGTAGAGATATAAATAACTCATAAAAAAGCAAACCCAAACAAGTCTGTATACTCAATTCATTTGTATTTAAATTTAAAGTTAGATCCATGCATTCTGAAACTTTATAAGTCACTCAGAAATCAATACTAACTGTATATTTAATTAAGAGACATTCAAAGTTGCTCAAAATTATAAAAATATTTTATGGTATAAAATTTGTTCCTTATTTTGGTTACAATATACATTATTAGAAATATTCTTAAAACTATTTTAGTTTGCAGTTATCTCATTGTGCTATAAAAATGAGTTTGAAGACAATGATATAAGACAAAAATATGTGACTCTCCTATAATAAGGTAAAAACAAATGAGATATCTCCCTCAATACTATGCTTTAGGACTGAAAATGAATGCCAGAAAATTCAAGAGAAACATAAGAAAGATATAAATTATCTTTGAAAAAACATGGCTGACCTAGTTCAAAGAGAAAGAATCAGATGCTATATTATCAGAAGAGTATTTTTGTGCTACCCTAATGAAATACTCTGGTTGTGTAAAAATCAATTTTTTTCTTACTATTCTGGAACATACAAGATCTGTGTGCTTCTATTTGGTTTCTTGAAAAAGAGAGCTCTATTTTCTTTTTATTCATTTTCTTTCCTAAACATATATGATTGTCATATACTATAGTATTAATTCAAAATAATGTTACAAGTACTTCATAAATCTGACATGGAAATAATAGATATCCCTATATATTCCAAAGTTAATTACTAGAATTATATTATCTCAATAAAATTATGACATATAACAATGGAACAGTCCTTTTGTTGTTTCTTTATTAGTTTGGTTTTGAGTTCACATTGGTGGTACACAGGACATACTCCTAGTTCTGTTCTCAGGGAACATTTCTAATAGAGTTTAAAAAACTAAAGGGGGAGGCGGTGAGGTGGCGCTAGAGGTAAGGTGTCTGCTTGCAAGCGCTAGCCAAGGAAGGGTCACAGTTTGATCCCCCAGCATTCCATATGGTCCCCTCAAGCCTAGGGCAATTTCTGAGTGTTTAGCCAGGAAAGCCCCTGAGCATCAAATGGGTGTGACTGAAAAAAACCAAAACAAAAAAAACTATATTGGGTACACATCAAACACAGGTCAGTCTCAAGCAAAGCATGTGCCCTACTTACTGTAGTATTAATCAAAGCTCATTATAGCAGTTATATTTATGTCTATATCCATGTCTTCATAATTTCATCATAATGGTAGGAGTTAAATCCCTCATTATGAATTAAATAAAGATACTAATACACACTAAAATCATTTTGTAGAAAAGTTTTGCGAGTGCATTGTACCAACAATAATCTACCTTAAATATATAAAGTAGACATTCATACAAGCTCATTTGAAAACAAAGATGTTCTTTCAGATGGTGTTTGTGAAAGAAAAGATAAATTATCTAGGCATTATAATTTGAGAAATTGATTAATTAAAATTGTTACATATCTTTGCTGAATACCATTGCAATATTCAAAATCAAGAGACATGATTTACTATGTTAATATTAATATATCTCAAAATCAAAATAATTTAGTGACAAACTGTATGTAATCCAAGGTATTTATAATATATGCAAAGTAAATATGTTAATAAAAATAGCTTATAAATTTTAAGGACCCTACGTAAAATGTAAATTTCAATAAAGTTCATTTAATCTATGAACATAGGTGACTGAAGTGGGTGGTAAAGTGGAAAATTATTTTTAAGATGAATATATCAAAGTAATATAATTAGGTTATCTTCAGAGATTTGCTTTTAATTATTAATAATTTTGAAGGGAAATTAAAAATGCAACAAATCCCTTGAAGATTAGAACATCATTGTAATTATCTCATTAGTCAAGTATCACTAGAATTATAATATATAACAATCTTTGAAAAACCTTTGGAAAATCTCAGTAACTGACAGTATACTATTTTTCTCCTTCACAGGGTTAAATTTGATTAGCATGATCTGGTAACTAGAAACAGCTCAGTTCAACTTGGCTTAAGGTTTCTGGTTAATGATTAAGCAGCCCACATATTCAGATCAACTTAGATCAGGCCATTCTCACCAGAGCATGTTCATACCAGAGCATGTTGATCAAAACATGGGGAAATATTAATGGTGCAAAACAGAAACTCAAGCCTTAGGATCACTTTAAAGATTTCTGCTTGCAACCCACTCACTAAACTTTCTTCAACTGAGTTTGTTATATGGCCAATTCCAATATGTTATGGGACTCTATATCCCTCCATTCCAGAAACATGAAAGATAGCAGGAGTGGAGATTCCAGTATACCACAGATCTTCTTCAAACCAAGATGATTATCCTGTTGATCTTTCACAATTATAGACATGCCAGTTGTCTTTTAGTGTGTAACCTATATATACTTTTGTTGCAAGTAAATAACATCCATATAATTTCCTATTTTCTTTTATTATTTTGCTATTTGGGTCATTCCTGACTTGTGCTCAGAGAATCAGGTCTAATGGTACTCAAGGGTTCGTGTAGCAGGGGTCCAGTTCACTGTCCCTCAGACCATTGGAGACAAAAATTACGAACAAATTCCTATGCACACTGCATACATCTTATTTTGATGTGAAGAAACAAAATGGGAACAAATACAATATGTGGCCCGCGGGCTGTAGTTTGAGGACCACTGATAGGCCCTAAGGGTAATGAGGATTAAACCCTTGTCAGTCATTTACAAAATAATTCCTCTGACTCCAACAATCCAAGTATTAAAATAGGGGAAATAAGACCCTCAGTCACTTCTTAGTCCATCGCAGTTCTAGAACATACATGTAAGTACAAATGTAAATTTCTTCTAGCCTGTAAGGTGGATAGTTATTTTAATCTATTTTCTGGAACTGATTTTTTGCACCCATTTTTCTGCAGAATTTTGATTTATCAGATAGGATTTCCAGATTTTACATAATTTACCTGCGTTGTAGTTAAAAGGATATTGCAAAAATAATTTTGGCAGAAAAAATAATTTTGGCGATTGAGCATATATAATATTTATATAACATAATATAATATAAATATTGGTTTTGGGCCACACTCGGTGGTGCTCACAGTTACTCCTGGCTCTGTGCTCAGAAATTACTCCTGACAGGCAGAGGGGACCACATGAGATGCTGAGATTTGAGCCACCATCTATTCTGGGTCAGCTGTTTGCAAGGCAAACACCCTACCACTGTGCTATCTCTCTGGTCTCAGTTGAATATATTGTAATTCTATTTTGTGGCTGTAAAAATTTTCTTCAAATACTAAAATATTGTGTATTAAATTATATTTTGCTAAGAAAGCTCTTAAAATTTTTAAAGTGACCTGGGGAAATAGCTCAAGTAGTAGAATATATGTTTTGAATGTTGGAGACTCTACTTTGTTCCCCAGAATTATATGGTATTCTAAGTATCAACTAGGTGGGACCCTAGAAGATCCTTAATTGCTAGGCCAAGAAGCATGACAGCACTGGTCCTAGCACCTAACTAGCAGTCTTACACTGCAAGTATTGTGATACTTCTCACCTGAGAACCACTGGGAAGCACCCCTTTCCCAAAAGACAAAAGAAAAAAATATGAAAATAGTCTACAATTTATTATTCAATTCAGTTCCATGAATCACACATGATTTGATCAGTTTTTATTTTTTTTCAAGATTGAAGTACTGAAGCTGGGGCCGGGTGGTGACGCTGCAGGTAAGGTGCCTGCCTTACCGCGCTAGCCTTGGACGGACCACGGTTCGATCCCCCGGTTCCCATATGGTCCCCCAGGCCAGGGGCGACTTCTGAGCTCATAGCCAGGAGTAACCCCTGAGCATCACTGGGTGTGGTCCAAAAACAAAAAAAAAAAAAAAAGAAGTACTGAAGCTTTAGATATACTCAGGCTATATGAACTATATAAGATCTTAATCTTTATAGTACAGACTCAACCTGAATTTAAAGTATCCCTGACAACCTCATTTTAACAAAGACAGATAACCACACCAGTAGATTAGGTCCTAAGGTTTTGAGCAGATTTGGTCTTTGTTCTACATTTTTATTTTGTTAAAAGGTTAAAAAAAAGGCAGAATTATTTTGAGTGGATCTATTAATTGTTTTCACTATTATAAAGACTTTACAACACATATTTAATGTCTCTATGTGATGAATATTTAGTTTCCCAAAATATTGTTTCTTGTTTTGTTTTGCCTTGGCAATTATATCAGGTGTTGATCAAGGTTTACTCATTCTGGCTATGTTTAGCACTTCTGCCAGTGGTTAGTTTTTATCTATCTATCATCTATCTATCTATCTATCTATCTATCTATCTATCTATCTATCTATCTATCTATCATCTCTCTATCATCTATCTAGCATCTCTTTATCATCTATCTATTCATCTATCATCTATCTATCTATCTATCTATCTATCTATTATCTATTTATCTATCATCTATCTATATATCTATCTATTTATCTATCTATCTATCTATCTATCTATCTATCTATCTATCTATCTATCTATCTATCTACTCTGCCACATCAGTGGTGCTCATGGATTACTCTGGGCCTCTGCACTCAGAAATTGCTCCTGGCCGGGGTGGCCATATGGGAGCTGGGTATTGAACCCATGTCCATCCTGGACGATCAGCCACTTGCAAGGCAAAGGCTGTACTACCACTATGGGCCCAATCAATGCTTAGGGGAACAATATGTAGTGCCTGGGACTGAACTGGAGTTGGCTGCCTGCAAAACACCCTGTATTATTTATCTGGCCCAAATAATAATTTATTTACTCTTTGCCACTTGACCACTAAGTCTATGTATGACTCATAAATTAATTTTTGTTTATGCTATGTCATCTTCAAGACATTATTTTTTGAATGCCTGAGTAGTACTTATTGCCTTCTTAAAATAATTTCAACTTGAAACCAAGACAAATGCACTATAAGGGATATAATTGAACTTTTACTGTTGAATTTAATGGAGTATATACAAATATTGATTGTTTCAAGAAGGGACCCCCCTAAGATTTAGAGAACATAAGCCTGACTTTGCTTAGAATAAAAAAATTACTTGAAATTAGGGGATTGAACCAGGCCCTCATACATGCTTTACATATGTTCTACCACTTGACCTATCTCCTTTGGTCCACCTAATAATTTTTCATGATGCAGACCTGAATAATCATATAAGATTTTATGGTAATGTTCTGTTAATAAATAAACCAGGAATATATCTTGGCTATTAGTCCAATGATGAGGAATATTTTTCTCTGGACACATTTTATTATAAAACTCTTATAAATTCAAATATGGTAGCACAACCTCAAAATATCGATAGAACAACAAACAACTAAGTTAATTCACATTAATTCACAATGACATTTTTATTCAAATTTGTGTGAATGTTATTTTATTAAAAAAGCAACAGAGAACAACATATATTTGAAAATAAAAGAGAATTGAAATGATTTTCCATTCCTTTATTAACATAACATGGCATTTCTACTAGAAAACAATGTTGCAGTGCGTCCAGAGATACAAATAAAAATTCCATAATGCACTTGTGGGAACCCTGATTCCATCTCCAGAACAACAGGGTCCTTATTGCATAGGCAAAAGTAACCCAAACCACTACACTGGAAATAGTCCCTGTATACCACTGACTGTGACCCCAGAACAAGGATAAAAATGAAAAAAAAATGCTGCACCAATTCCTAAAAAAGTTAAACATAGAAATTCCACATAAACAAAAAATCTTCTGTGGGCATATAACCTTAAAGAAATAACAGGCCAAGAATGCAGAAAACTTGCAATGTCTGTTGATAAATATATATTCAACAGTGACATAAATACAATGATATATTACTAAATGTTTAAAAATGTATGCAGTTCTAATGCACAGAACTTGGATGCACCTCGACACTATCCTTATAAAATAAGACATGCACAATAAAATAAACATTATATAATTTAACCTTTATGAAATACCTAGAATATTCAAATAACTCAGGAGAGGAAATAGGATGTTACTTTTGGTATGTTGTAGGGGAGGGAAATAGGGAATTATTTTTAATGGGCAGAGAATTTAGTTTACTATATTAGAATAAGTTCAAGAATGGTTAATGATTATGGTTACACAACAATATCCATGAGCTTTACAATTAAAGGTCTTACACATATTTTAATTATACTTTTGTAAAAGAAATATTAGGAAGTCTACAGCAACAAATATGAAGGGCCATTATGTATACTGACATATGTGGACCTGGGATACTTCTTTACTAGAAACCTTGAGATTAGGGAGTATAAAACAAGAAATAGTGTTTGAAGACAGATATTAATTTATATAGTGTTATTAAAATGAGCTCCAGATTCAGCTTCCATGGCCTTATATCTATCCAAGTATTGACAAAAGACTAGTAGTACACTTAAAGTAATTTCATGAAATTTCAAGCAGTTATTCTTGGAGTAATTTAAGATCTTTTTCTAGCAGGAAATACTTAACATAGTTGGGAGGGAAATGAAGGAACCTATAATTCTCACAGTTCTGCACTAGCGGCTTGACATTAATTATTATTGTAAGAATATTATATTCTTAAGCACGTGTGGTCTTAGGGAATACAGGTTATACAAGTTATTCACATTCCAACATGAATAACAGTTGTCATCAGTAGTGTCGTACCTTCAAATGTAGGGGTAAACAAAAATGGAAATAAACCCTCTTAAAACTTTTGATAAGTGTAAAATTACATTTCATTCTCTCAGAATACTAGTAATTTCAACTAGAAACTCATAAATTGGTTCTTCTTTTCACCCATAAATTTAGCAGAAAGTTATAATTTTAATGTTTCACAGAGGCAACATAAAATGATCCTCACTGAATTGCAATGCTTTTAACCCAATTGCTTGAGGCAAATGCACTCCTTGCATCAACAAGCCAGTAAAAGTTGATTGAAAGAGGAGAAAAGCTGAGAGGTTTTAGTGATTGATAACCTCGCACACCTGTATTAAAAGGCCAGCTACTAGCAATTATGAGAAGTAATGAAGCAACAACAAATCTTGTGATTATCACTGACTCCTTGACAGCATAATTATATATTACTTGTTGATATTTTAATCACAGTACACTGCGTTAAAATAAAAAAATCATGGAGACATATGTGCCTACATATATGATTGATGTCATAGTATACATCATAGATGTAGGTGCCAAGCTTTATTAGAAAAATAATAGAAACCAATGTCAAAACATAATGATATAAATAATATATATTATTGACATATTATTTGTTATTGTGTTAAAATTTCATAAAATAATAAAATGAGATTGAATTAAAACTATATAAGATATGAAAGACAAAACAATTTGAAACTGTATTAAGATACCTTTAGACAATAATAACTGACATAGCTATGAATTGTGTACATATTTTTACTGTAAAAACATACAGTATAGTTCATAACAATAGTACAGTGAAAAGAGTGTTTGCCTTGAATGTATGTAGTTGACCTGTAATCAATACCAATATGGTCCCTGGAGTGTCACTAGCAGTGATCCCTAAATACAGAGGTATGAGTCTGACTCCCAGGTATGGCTTCCAAAAAAAAACCATACATGACAAGTGTTAGTTTTTAAGATAATTTTAAAAACTTCTAACATTACTTAAAAATATAATTTACAATTTAATGAAAGTAAGCTTTTTTTGTTTTCTGTCTTTCACTGTCTTTTTGAAACAATAATTAACAACCCTGTTCATAATATGCATACAATATGACAATAAAGCACAGTTCCATAAAGTGTCTGCTTTCTTCTACAAATTTCTCAGTATATTCTTCCATTCATCCAACCTTGCCATGCGATAGATTCTGTAGACCAGTTCTCAAGTTTTTATTGCTTTAGCCATTTATTATTATCTTATTACAATAATATAGTTAAAATATATCTTTACTTATCTTTAGTTCATTGATGAAAAATCCACAAAAGTACTAATTTAAAATATTAAATTTATTTCAATGCATTTATTAAATATATTGTTTGTTTATAATATTAGTTATGCTCAAAAATTTACCACTATCCTGCTAAAATTCTTAAAAACTAAGCATCCATCATGGAGCTATGTCCTAAAAAAATTCTACCTTGGTATACTTTCTAATCAGATTAAAATAAAAGAAAGAAAAAAAACAGAACTATTTGTATACTGATAACCAATGTTAGATTTTCTATCATACTATTCAATGTAGCATAAAATTGGCAGGGGAGATAGTACTAAGGTCAGGATGCTTGATTCAAATGCAGCTACTCTTAGTACTATCCTCAGCAATAATTATGGTCCTATGAGAACCACCTCTATAGATATCTGAGCATTGATTCAGATTTAAGTCCTGAACAGAACCAGGTGTGGCCCAATCCTTAACCCTAGCTAAAGAATGAATCTCCTGGGCCCGGGAGATAGCATGGAGGTAAGCCATTTGCCTTTCATGCAAAAGGTCATCGGTTCGAATCCTGGTGCCCCATATGATCCCCCGTACCTGTCAGGAGCAATTTCTGAGCACGGAGCCAGGACTAACCCCTGAGCACTGCCGGGTGTGACCCAAAAACCAAAAAAAAAAAAAAAAAAGAATGAATCTCTTAAAATTAAATTCAAGATATTTAAATGATTTAATATTTATTTCTAAACATTTATACTACAAATAATCTCAAGATTTTGATATAAAATATCTATAATAATGATGCATTATGCAACTTCTATTTATATTTTCCTTGCTCCTTTACAAATTGAATGTCTGACATAATTACTAAAGGGTGAATAGTGTCTAATTAAAATTCCTCAAATACAATAAAATTCCAAGATTAACATATAACTAATTTTATAAGTCAAATCCAAATCAGTTATATAACTAAGTAGATAAATACTATTCTTTTCATGTAACTGTATGGGGAAATCAATTACTTGGATAGTATATTGTTACTACTGCTTGTATATCCAATAAATTTCTTGCATTAAAATATACTTAATTATTTGTATCAATTTTATAAGCTTTTGAAGATTTAGACAGTAGTTTTAAAGTCTTCTAAATTTGAACTCATTTTTTTTTCTGTGATGTACTTAAGAAACCAGTATTTTAGCTAATGGATGTATTCCTTATTAGTAAGTTCTTACATCAGAGCATCTTTATTTTTATTGTTTCATACCATTTTAAGTACTAGAATTTATAATACTGTTAAAGATTTTCATGCGAAACAATATTTGGTTTTCTTGCATAATTGAAAATTTTTGGATAAAAGATATATATTAAATATTTTAAATAAAAGTGTTAAAATCATAATATTCTAGATATTATTGATTAATCAACTGATGAATTCATTTTATTTAATCTGAAATAAGTAGGTCAACATCAAATTATTTTCAGATATATTAATATAATTTTAAAATCTTGTGATTTCTTATAGTATCATCTGGGTCCTGGACACTTAATACAAAATTAGAGTTACACTTTCGTCACTTTTTTAAGAATAAACATAATATGGCTCTAATTTTAATTTGCACTTACTTCCTGTTAAATGATACAGCATACTTTAAATCTGCATTATTATTTACCTCAAACCAAATCCAGAATCAACTTGTCCCAGGTGTCAACCATGTGAGTTGCTGGAAACAGGGTCATGTGGTGTATTGAAAATATGCTTATCTTAAAATGTCACTGTTTTTACACTCAAGGTATTTTTACTAGTAGCCTTTGAAATACTTAGGCAGGTGGCTAGGTATGATTACGGTCTGTGGAACAGATGTGTATCTACGCCTAACAGATCGTAAAAACCTAAAGGTTAATAAAGGGATAAGAGGTGTGACCATGAGTGTCTTGGTATGAGTTCATAGTATAATTTAACTATGAGGTTGTCACCATATATAAAGGGGCACATTAAAGATAGCATTTCCTTCCCATCAAAGAGATGCTTAAATGTTTCCATCTCCATTGGACGGGGTGAGGTGTAACCCTGTGCTAGATTATTTTCAGGTGGTAGAGACTCTCAGTAAGTGAGAGGCATCATCTTAAAATTTAGAAAGCAACTGTTCCCATGCTGAAAAAAAATTTAGTGAAGTAACACACAGTCTGTTATAAAGCATGATGTCATCATTTACTGTCTTAAGGGAAATTTTAATTTACTCTGGAAAATTAATGATTAAAATATAATTACTTATAAGAAATTAAGTATAATATTCAATACTGTAGTTATTATACTAGTATCATTAACATGTTAAAATTTAACCAAGAGTTGAATAATTAATTATAGATATACTGTTAAATCACTAGAATAATTTATGGAATGTGAAATAAGAGATTTAAATTAGAACACAGTAAATATGTATTGCATTTTGGAACCGAAACGTTTAAAATTGACTAAATCACTGTTGAGTTGAATGATTTGAAACCAAAAATGAGTCTATATAAGAATTTTTCATTTAACATAATTAGTAAGTAGTATAAAACAAGGACATAATTTCTTTTTAAATGGCTTTGATTTTCAATAAAAGGATTTTTAAATAATATATATGCTTTTATTAAAACTTAAGTTATAGTTGGATAATCTTACTAGTATCTGAAGAACTTTGATATTAATAAATATATCCCATCTGTGAAACATCATTACCAAACTTGGAATTAATACAACTTTTTAAAGAGTAATTCTTTTTTGCCCTTTTAGGTACTCGAAAAATAGAAAGCAGGATTCCAGAAATATA
>PVKC010018662.1:0-19509 GCA_004027635.1 Crocidura indochinensis
TACAGGCTGTACATCCACAGTGAGAAGCCTAGTACTGCTTCTTCTGTATTCTTTCCCCTGGCACAAGGTACAGTTCCAAAAGAAATGGTTGGTGTGGTGGCACAGGAATCAGATGACTAACTGCCAGGGCGGATTATCACTGATAGTGTAAACTAATCTCAATGTAACAGCTCTATGCAAGAAACAACTCACAGAGTTGGACTTCCAATACCTCTGGGTAAAGCCAGGGTGAGGCCTGATGGCAGGGGTGGGGGTGGGAGTGGGGGACCCATAGTGAAAACAAACTTAGCAAATAGGAATACAAGCAGCATCACTGAAAAATTTATAGAAAGGGAATTCATTGCTCTGACCAAAACTCTCACAAAATAGATTTCCTTAGAATAATTGGATGGATGGATGGATGGATGGATGGATGGATGGATGGATGGATGGATACATGAATAAATGATAGATACAAAGATGGACAAATTATATGGATAGATGCATGGATGGATAAACGGATAGATACGTGGATAGATATATAAGGATAGATTGATAATGGATAGATATACCATGGATAATACATGGATAGAACATAGATGGATGGATACATGGATAAATAATAGGTACATGGATAAATAGGCATGGATGGATACACAGATAGACACATGGATGATATATACATGGGCAAATAGATAGATATGTGATAGATAATGAATAGGTAGATAGAAAAACATATGCAGTGGTAGTTCAGATATAATGCCACCAAAGCCAGTGCATGAAAGTAAGGACTTCAAAGGGTGAGTCACATGTGTAATGGCATGGCTGCTCAGGAGGTCCTGGGTTCCTCTGTGGTGGAAGGCAGGAGAGATGATGGGAAGGGAGGAGAGGGAAAGGAAGGGAGGAGAGGAGAAAATTCACCTTCCAAATTCACAAACCCTAGTCTGAGAGTTCAGGGTGGTGGTGATCAGACCCTAGCTACCATCCCAGGGACCTGTCCTAGTGACAAAATGAGGGCATCAGTGTAGGAACACACCTGGTCTGTGTGGTAACAGCACTGATGGGCACTGAGCACTTAGGCACACAAGGCAACCTGACTTCATAGGTTGGAAGGCAGACTTGCTGGAGCTAAGATGCCTTCACAGAATATAATAAGACTTCTAGAAGCAAGACTTGGAAGCAGCATCATGGGCCAAAGACACAGCCCTATGGGAAAGACAGATGCTTGCCTGGCATGATGCTGAGCTTGGCTCAGTCCCCAGCAGTACCAACAGCCCCCGAGATTCACCAGGAATCAGCCCTGACACTACTGGGTGTGACCCCAACCTCTAGACCTCCAAAACAATCTGCATGGAAAGAAGGAAACTCTAGTTCTTAAAAAACATCTTGGAAAATATAAACAAAAACAAAGAATCTTTCCTGGCAGAAGATTTGCCACTTCCATTCCTGAGAGGAACAAGCAAGAAGATAGGATGTGGGACCGGAGAGATAGCATGGAGGTAAGGCGTTTACCTTGCATGCAGAAGGACAGTGGTTTGAATCCCAGCATCCCATATGGTACCCTGAACCTGCCAGGAGCAATTTCTGAGCATAGAGCCAGGAGTAACCCCTGAGCACTGCTGACTGTGACCCAAAAACCAAAACAAACAAACAAAAAAAAAATAGAATGTGAGCGTCCACAAACCACCGTGTCCCCTTGGAGGCAACTGTCACACAAAGTCATAAACATATAAACAACATACAAGGATCTGCACTGTCCATACTGAGGGGTTTCTACAGACTGGGAGCTAACTCTCAGGGCAACAACATTCCTGAAGAAGGTTGTGCAAGTCATACCACCTGTGTTTCTTTTCATACAGGCTCAACCTAGCAAGGGTCTAATTACTGTGCCTTATTTGGCTGCAAATAGATGCAGCTTGATTCTCAGCAGGAGGCAGGAATGACAACGTACAATCCCCAGCAACAAGGAACCAGGAACTGGAACTCTCAAGGTCTAATTAGTGTCCATAATGGGAAACAGAACATTTTTCTGAGATTAGCAAGAACACCACAAAGGGAACCTTCCAAGGACCTTTATATACAATGGAGCTAGATTTCGAGGACAGAAATTCAGACAAGGATTCAAATAGTGATGAAAACACATCCCAAAATACTGGTGCTCGGGGCCCGGGAGATAGCATGGAGGTAAGGCGTTTGCCTTTCATGCAAAAGGTCGTCGGTTCAAATCCCGGTGCCCCATATGGTCCCCCGTGCCTGCCAGGAGCAATTTCTGAGCATGGAGCCAGGAGTAAGCCCTGAGCACTGCTGGGTATGACCCAAAAACCAAAAAAAAAACAAAAAAAACAAACAAAAAAAAATACTGGTGCTCTAAGGTATCTGCTCTCATTATTCTGCTCCAAGAGAGAATCATTTTCGTAGATAAGTAGCCTGGCTGGGCTCTTCCAGTTCCAGTGTCCCTTGGAATACACATCGCACTTGCTGGTCTCCATGTTTTTTGGCTGAGCTTGCAATGTCCCCCTCTGGGAAAGCCAGAATTCTCTCTTGAATTCTTGAAAGTGGATTTCCTTTCTTTCCTCTTGCATCTTTCAAACTGTTTCATGGGCCAAAGTGATTGATAGGGAGGGTTCAAGCCCAGGCATTCCATAGGGTCACTGAGCCTGCCAGGAATAACCCCTGAGCACTGCTGGGTGTGGCCCCAAACAAACAAATGAAAAATAGCAAAGTAAATTTGATTCAATCAAAACACCCTCGCATCACATAATAAATAAATGAGCAAATAACAATAAATAATATTTATATTAAGCATATATAAATGAATAATAAATAAAAATCAAACCACACAATGAATAATTAAGTCATAGCAGCAATATTTTCTTCATGGGATAAATCTCATATAGTAACTTCAATAGTGACTTAAATAAACCAGGACCCAAAAGAAGGCATTTGCTGACTGTAGATCAAAGCAGGCAAAACTGACCTCAGTGTCAGATGGCAGAGGCTGTGGACAGGGAGAGGGTGACGTACTTTCAGAGCCTGAAGGAACATTCTTGATTCGCCCTCTTGATTCACAGCTGAGAACATGAGAGTGTACCAGAAAAGTACATAGGGATTCCACATCTCCCACCTTTTTTTTTTTTTGATACATATCAACTAAAGATAAAGCAGGGGGGACAGGACTATCATGGTGCCAGAACTAAAAATACATCATAGACCAATAGTACTAGATAACTAGCAAAACTACTCTTTATCTTACAGAAAATAAAATTTCTTGTTGTACATTATTTTAGTAAGAAGCACAAGTGACTTCAAGAAACGGGTTTTTTAAATAATAATAATAACGTCGTTGTGGGGCCAGAGCAATAGCACAGTGGGTAGGGTGCTTGCCTACCCAGACTAACCCAAGTTCGAGTCCTATATGACCCTCCCACCCACAGCCTACCATCAGGAATGATTCCAGAGCACAGGAGTAAAATCTGAGCACCCTGGTTGTAGTCCCAACAAAAAACAAACAAACAAACAAAAACCCTCCTGCATAGTTAGGTATTTTATATTTCAACGTGGCTCTGGCTTCTAATCCTACCACCAAGATCCCATCTGAACTAGATAAAAACAACTGAAAGTCCTGGAAAGAGTTTTTATTTGTTCACTTTGCTTACCAATACATCGGAGAAAAGATACTTGAAAAGGATTGTGTTCTATAAACTAGATGACGAAAGAGCAGGCGTCTTTATCATTGTGTTTTTACTTTTCCTGTGTTTTTACCCTTTTTGTTTGTTGTTGGTTTTATTCCTGGTTGTTTCTCAAAGAGTAAGGATAAATGAAATGGAGCCCTAATGCTCTGGCTTGTCAGGAAAGCATTTAGCCTAGCACACTAACCCACGGAGATAGGAGAGAGTTATTTATGAAGGAGCGCAGCACGCACTCTTCTATTATCCTTTGGAGCTTCTACCAAAGGGCTAAATATTGATGCATTTTGAAGTCACCTTTCCCCTGCTCCTTGTAGGAACAAGCAGGAGTGTGTTTCCGAGGCGCCTCATTTGTCAGGACCAGGTGAGCAAAACTGTTATGCAGCTAGAGGCTCTCCCTTCCAGCGGGTCATGCATGATTCATGGCTCTTTCTGAGTTCACCACAGGGGCAGCACTCAGAGGGCAGCACTCCCTCTTTGAAAGACATTAACGGTGATGGGCAGACAATGAACACACCAGTCAAACACCAGGGAGCCCCCTATGAATTTCTGAGCATCCAAGAGATGTCCAACAATGCCCCTGCTGCCTCCCCGCCCATCAGCTCTCTTCATCCATCTAAGGACACTCTGTCCCCCACAACCTAACCATTCTGGCAATTACACTGGTTGCTTGAGCGCAGAAATTCTTGTAAAATCACTGTACTCTGCTATGTATTAAAAGAGTCGGTGCTCCTGGGTATAATGATGCCATTTGTCTAATGCATCTCTCCAAACACTTTTTTGGTTTTTTTGGCAGGGATGTGGTATCATCATATTGCTGGAATGTTTAAGCCCCAGCATTGTAAAAGCCAACACTCCAGAATAAGACCAACCTGGGTCTACTGCTCACTCCCAGAAGCGGGAACATCACAGGTTCACGAACCTTTTCACACATATCAAAAATGTTCGAAGAGCCGGTGTCTGATACAGAGCTACCATCAGAAATGGAAAGGGCATCCCAAGCAGATAATTATGAGATGCAAATTCTTTTTCTCAAGTTCTAGACTCACAGTATAATAAAATATTTGTTGTGGCAACAGATGTTTTCATTTCTACATTGCTATTTCTTAAAAAGCAGCACTGTCTAGTCTTCTGAATCAGAATTTAGTGGCAGAAAATATCAAGCCTGCATCATTTCAATAGTACATTGCAAAAGCTCAAACTCAAGATTTCAAGTCAATATTCATCGATGTAGTTTAATGCACCTCCTATTCTGTATTCCTCCCAAAAACATTCTCACTAGAAATCACCCTTCAAGAAAGGTTCACTGCCTATGGAAATTGCTGTAATAATTAGGAGCTGAAGAAACCTGATCACATTCAAAACTAAGTGTCAACTGTCTTTTGAAAACTTTTCAAGAGTGGACTTTGTGAAGCCAGTGTTTCTCAGCTGACACAGTGGTTTTGTTGTTTTAAAATTACTTGATTTGGGGCTGGAGAGATAGCATGAAGGTAAGACATTTGCCTTTCATGCAGAAGGTCAGTGGTTTGAATCCTGGCATCCCATATGATCCCCTGAGCCTGCCAGGAGCAATTTCTCAGTGTAGAGCCAGGAGTAACCCCTGAGTGCTGCCAGGTGTGACCCAAACACCAAAAAACAAACAAAAACAAACAAACAAAAAACTTGATTTAAGCACAGTGGCTTGCAAAGTTGTTATAAGATGCTTGTTTCTGGCATCCAATGCCCCAACATGAATCCCACAACTAGTGTCACTTTCCCTCCATCAGAGTCCCCAGTTTCCCACCCACCCTCAGCCCCAGTCCCTAATACTAAAACCCTTTGAGAATACTAATCCTTAAGTCAGAAAAATAAATGCACAGAAAGAACAGACTGTACCATTTATTTCAGAAAAAGGACAAGCAACAACTGTGGAATAAAAGTCAATGATAAGGAGAAGAATGAAGGAGCAAACAAATTTGACCGACTGCAAACCAGTCCGCTCCCAGCTCCCTCCCAATGACTATTTCTTTTCTAGGTAAGAGATTAATGGGCCCCACAAATTGCAGTGCTGAGACTGATGTGCCCCTAGGGTCTAATGCAGCCATCACACCTTTCTTCGGACCTAGCCTGTCCTATTTATCACTTTACCACATCTGCCACTGATGGAGCTTCCTCTGTGGAGGTGCGGTGTGTATCCACCCCAACATTCATCATGAAAAGGGGAGGAGAATGGCTGTTTCTCTCACAGGGAGTTAGACTGAGGAAGAGACTGGCACTGAGTTTTCTTTCCCTGCTAGAGGTGAGGTGTCACTTGCGCTGGGTGCCAGCAGCACCCCTGACTGTCCTTTCCTCAGGGCAGTGCAGGGGCTCTATTACCTCTCTCTCAATTCCATTTGCTAATCTCAGCTGTTTGGTCAGACCCACCCACACCTCGGAGAGTCTGTTGATTAGAAGAGAGGATAATAGGGCTGGCTGGAGGGAGGGATTGAGAGAGAGGAATATAGAGTTAGGATGGATGAAGAGCAGCAGGGAAGAGGCTGCTTGCTTAGCTTAGAAGCTATGTATAGAAATGCACCTGGCAGTTAGGGCCTTGAAATAAAATTGGATTTCTCCTGAAACTTCAACTGTCTGCCTATGTATCATTTCTCCACCGTTACAAACCTGCTGGACAAAGGGACTATAGACGCCGGCTGAGCCAAGAATGGCCTTCCTTCCAACCCTAAGACTCTATATTTTATATTTAAACTACAGGGCTCCACCTTTACCAGAACAAGTGCCTGAATTTTCCACCCCATCTGATTATACTTTTCCATCCCCAGAGGATATGATTTCCAGGGATTTTTTGCTTCTAGAAAACTTCATTCAGATAATATAAGCAAAAGAACTTTCTCAGATGAAACCAGATTACGGGCTGAAGACTCTGGGATGTCCATGGAATGGGAGTGGGTCAAGTTCCATGAACAACCCTTCCAAAAACAAACACCAGAAAACCCAGCAGACTCTGCTCACACCCACCATCTTCTCAACAGATTAAACAGTCCAACTCCTTTACTAATTAAAAAAAATTAAAAAAAAATGATGCTTCTGACTTTTCACAAGGAGTCCAAACCAGGCTAAAACTTTGGGGCCTTCACAGACAGAAGGAGGCAGATACCCCTTTCTGCTTGAAACTACAGTAACCCACAGCCACACCCATGGCCTCCAAAAGAAACGGCTCAGTTTTACAACTAAACCTTGTCAAACTACCAAACCACCAAATAAATAAGTTCCAGATCTATAAATCCTGGACTGCACAGCCATAAGAGGTGCATGACAACCCCAAAATTCATAGTACTAGCCCAGTATGATGAAAGCAAATCTGAAGGGAAAGTTACATTAGAAGACCACCAAGCTCAGTAAGCCTGATCAGTAACATAGAAGCTCAACTGGCACGAACCACAGCCCAGTAAATACTCAAAAAATGGCTTCAGTAACACCATGAAGAGATAGAACAATGATTTCTAGTTGACCCTGAGTGATCTAAGTTATGATTATTCCAGTTGCCTTTGTGTTGTATCAAGCGATATGAAGTTAAATGTCTGTGCCTGTGAAGGAACAGACTATGATGATAGGATGGAGATTGGAGAGAATGATGGAGGGAAGGTCACACTAGTGGTGGGATTGGTGCTGGAACAGTGAATGCTCAAAACAAGTGCATTATGAAAAACTTGGTAAATCATAGTGTAGTAACAAGAAAATCTAAAATGATTGCAGCTATTATAGGCATCATTCATTCTGAAAAATGAGTAAAATAGGGTTCACATTCTACAGGAAAAATAAACACAAAAGAATATTGTTCTATGGTTAAAAATTCTTGGGCTCAGAGAGATAACACAGCAGTAAGGTGTTTGCCTTGCACACAGCTGATCCAGGACAGACAGTGGTTTGAATCCTGGCATTCCATAGGGTACCCTGTGCCTGCCAGGATCGATTTCTGAGCACAGAGCCAGGAGTAACCTCTGAGCACCGGCAGGTGTGACGCAAAATCAAAAAAAAAAAAAACTTTCTGAATCTAAACAGAAAGTGAGTGTGCAGAAAAATGACACTGTGTTTGTTATCTAAATATGATTACCAAGAATTAGAACTTTGAATACAAAGTTGTAACCCTGAGAATGAGCAGAACAGATTATGAGAAGAAAACAAGAAGACGAGATAATTAAAACCAAATATAAATCTTAAGGGCTTAAAATCACTATGAAGAGGAAGAAGAGAAAAAGGAGGAAGAGGAAGATAAAAAGAGGAGAAAGAAGAAAAGGAGCAAGAGGAAGAAAACAAGGAGAAAGAGGAGAAGAAAGAAGATGAGATAAAGAAAGAATAAGAACAGGAGAATAAGGAGGAGGAAGTTTGGAAAATAAATTTTAACCTTGATTATCACTCAACATCATTGATGATAAAAATCTTGGATATTCTGGGGTCCAGAGAGATAGGATGGAGATAGGGCGTTTGCCTTGCTTGCAGAAGGAGAGTGGTTCAAATCCCAGCATCGCATATGGTCCCCCGAGCCTGCCAGGAACGATTTCTGAGTGCAGAACCAGGAGTAACCCCTGAGCACTGCTGGGTGTGAACCCCCCACACACACCACCCATGGCAAAATAATCTTGGATATTCAAAAACGAATCATTTTTGAAGAATTACCAAAAATCAACCTTATATCAAATGCAAAGTTTTAGTTCCTAAAGAAGGTATGTTCCTGATTTCCTATGTCACCTGACATTTGTTTTTATATAAACAACCAAATCTAGTGCCATGAGAATTAAGAGCTGCAAATGGCAGGCGACTAGGACCTCTCAGTTCTGTGGTTCTCAAGCAATATCCTAGTCACTGTCAGTTTGTCCCCATCATAGCCACAGCCAACACATACTCCAGTCAGTGTAATGTGCACACAGAAATGAGACAAAAATTGAATATATTTTATGTCTGTTCTGCTTGAGGGATGAAGAATAAGGCAAATCAATATTTCTTGTCATTTCCTGGAAAAGACTGTATTCTCCAAGACATTTAGCCAACATTTGGCCATTTGAGCAAGGACAAAAACATAAAAAAGAAAGTTTTTTAACTAAGAAAATTAGCACGTCAATATTTCTGGGTCATGGAAATTGAAGTCGTAGCAAGCATTACCTCCAAATCTCAGTTAAATATGCTCTCAAGGTTGGCTGCTCTCGGTAATAGTAACTGTCATTAAGAAAAGCTCAACTTTCAGGATTAAAGAACGGCATTTAACATTCAGTTATGGCCATGGAAATATTACTAAATTTATAGCCCCATTAAAAAATGTCACACGTGACTCTCATGGTAAAGTTCGTTCCATAAAAACATTCTGTGTCTTTGCTCTATGCAGGCATCCCTCACTCACTACTCCCACAATTCAATGGGAATATTTGCTAAAAACTATACTTTCTGGTTAATAATGGTCTTCTCCAACCTACTCCCTGATTGCCTACTGCATCTTCTTTATGGTGAACAATGAAAAACCTTAGTTTGGAGAAGGACCTAATAATATTTCAGAATTTAGAAATTGAATTCGGCATCTCAGCAAAGTACAATGAAAGATGACAAATTAGAGAACCAAAGAAATATTATTAGTGCATATAAAATGCTATGCATGGTAGAACAAAGTAAACTATATAGTATTAAAATAATAGACCAGCCCATGAGACGAAGCTTACCACAAAGATTGGTGAGTGCAGTTATGATAAATAACTACACCAACAACTATCATGACGATGATAGTGAGTGAGAGAAATAGGGGAGCACTGGTGGTGGGAAGGTTGCACTGGTGAAAGGGTATACTTTTTATGACTGAAACCCAACTATAAACATGTTTGTAACCATGGTGCTTAAATAAATATATTATTAGGGGGCCGGGCGGTGGCGCTGGAGGTAAGGTGCCTGCCTTGCCTGCACTAACCTAGGACGGACTGAGGGTTCGATCCCCCGGTTCCCCATATGGTCCCCCGTGCCTGCCAGGAGTGACTTCTGAGCGCATAGCCAGGAGAAACCCCTGAGCGTCACCAAGTGTGGCCCAGAAACCAAAATAAATAAATAAATAAATAAATATATTATTTTAAAAAACTAGGAAGAAAAACAAATAAGTAAAAAACTAAAAAAAAAAAAGTAATTGGGGGTCTAATCAGGCTGTTATTCAGAGTTAAATTGGAAGAAAGTGTCCTGTAGAGATGAGAAAGAGGCAGCACATTCTAATGTGCCTGAGAAGAGCTGGCATCTCTGCTTTGGCATCACTTTTGGTGAGAGAACCAAGACTATGATCAAAGAGAGGTTCTGCCACATACTTTGCTTGCACCCAGTTCTCTGTTTAGGGGCCTTCAGAGGATTTGACCATTGACTCCAATACTATAAGTACAAAATCTATCTGAAGGATTATGCTTTGAGAATTAAGTGGCACAATTCAAATAAAACACCCAGAGAGAGAAAAAATAGTTCAATATTAGAATCTTTCTCTCTTTCTGCCTACATGGTATGTAAGGTCTTTATATTTCTTTATTTGACTGGGTGTGAGGAGTTTAAAGCCACCCCTGCACTGCTCAGGGCTTCCTCCTGGCTCAGCATTCAGGGAACACTCAAGGAGGGGTCCAGTGAATATAAGTTATCCCAGGATTAAGTCAAATATGCTGCATACAAGACTGCTATAATATCTTCCCAGCTCCAGAATTTCTTTTGACAATCAACTTTTATCCTATATGACTTCTACATGCTTTGCTTTGATTTGGGGTAGGGAACACCAGTGCTCAGGGCTCAGGGTTTCCTCCTAGCTCTGTACTCTGGGAAGGGCTCAAGGAACCCTATGTGGTACCAAGGATAGAATCTTACCTGCTGTACTATGTTTTTCACTGTCCCTGAGTGTCTACTTCTAACTGACCCATTTGTTTTGTTTGTTTGGTTTGGGTTTGGGGGGCTACATACAGCAATGTTCAGGGATTACTTCTGACTCTGTGCCCTGAAACTGCTTCTGGCAGGCTCAGGGACCATATGGGTTGCCAGGGATTAAACCCAAGTTGGCTGCATGTAAGGCAAATAAGCTCTCCCCACTGTGCTATTGCTCTGACCCCTAATGACCCAATTCTGAACCACCCTCCAAGATCACATACTTGTGTTAATCATGTCCTTTTTTGTTTGTTTGTTTTTTGGGCCACACCCGGCGGTGCTCCAGGTTACTCCTGGCTGTCTGCTCAGAAATAGCTCCTGGCAGGCACGGGGGGACCATATGGGACACCAGAATTCGAACCAACCACCTTTGGTCCTGGATCGGCTGCTTGCAAGGCAAACGCCGATGTGCTATCTCTCCGAGCCCAATCATGCCTTTTTTACCATTCCTCTTCCTCTTCACTGTACAAAAGTAGACACTTCCCAAAGCCCACAAATGTTTCCCTGGCTGAACTTAAGGTGTACTGCTATTAACTAATCTCCACAAAGGAAATCTATGCTCCTGAAAGGCAGAAAACATACTCCACAATGTTTTAGTATGTAAAGAGAAGTCTCTGGTCCTCCTCAGGGATTCACGAAAACTTATTGTGGACCAGAGTGATTGCATAATGGGTAGGGTGATTGCCTTTTATGAGGCCGACACAGGCTCAATTCCTGGAATCTCATTTGGTTCCTTGAGCACTACCAGTAGTAATTCCTGAGTGCAGAGCCAGGAATAACCCTTGAGCATTGATGAATGTGGTCCCCAAAACTAAAATAAATCAAAGAATAAAAATAAATGTTTTATATATATATCTTCTTACTGAAGGTGCAAAGCATTAGTACAGCACGTGGGGTGTTGGCCTTGTATGCGTCCTAACAAAATTCAATCCCTGGAACCCCCACAGGGTCCTCTAATCCCAGGTAGGAGTGATCCCTGAGTACAGAGGAAGGAGTAAGCAACCACTACATCTTCCTCACCTCCCAAATCAAGATGGTGATGCTAATCATCAAAATTCAAGGACCAGGGGCCCGGGAGATAGCATGGAGGTAAGGCATTTGCCTTTGATGCGAAAGGTCATCGGTTCAAATCCCGGTGCCCCATATGGTCCCCCGTGCCTGCCAGGAGCAATTTCTGAGCATGGAGCCAGGAGTAACCCCTGAGCACTGCTGGGTGTGACCCAAAAAAAAAAAAATTCAAGGACCACTATTAATTCAAAGATAACTGAGAAGCACAAATTTTTACATCAAATGACTGTCAACTAGCAAGAAAAATAATAATTTCTACTGATGATAATTGAAATGAAGAAGAAAAAGAGTTCTATGATTAGCCTAAGAAGCAAAGCTTATAGCAAGGGGCTTTGGAGGAGAAAACAAATATATAAATATAAATATATATATTATCTTCTATAAAATTCAACTTAATTATTGCATCAAAAGGTAAGAATTAAGGTGTTCGCTTCAGCAGCACACATACTAAAATTGGAATGATACAAAGAAGATTGGCATGGTCCCTGCGCAAGGATGACACACAAATTCGTGAAGCATTCCATATATATATATATATATATATATATATAAAAGAATTAAGGTTGGAAATAGCCTTTTATTAAAACCTTTGCAGAATCACAAGCAAGGATTTAAGTAATTTCAAGGTAATTTTTTTAGTCTAAGATTCTTGAACAAATTGGCCCACTAGATCAGCACTAAAATTAAATCTGCTACAATATTAATTTGATGGCTTTCCAAATGTGACCAAACAGAATCTGCTTATATAAAAGTGCAGGGCCCAAGTCAGCAGATTTAATGGGGAGAAGAGTCACAAGCTAATGAGACAGCCAAGAAGGGCAAAGGTCAGCCCCGACTCTGAAGGATGCACAGACTCTACACAACACATCCCTTAGGATTGCAGCAAAAGTCAAAGGTGCTAGAAAAATGCCAAGTTTAAAATGTGATCCTTGTTTATTTACACAAACACACACAGACACACCACAAAACCAAACGAAACCAATTTTGAAACAATATGCTGCATCTAGGAAGAAATATTTCCTTTAACAAATATACTAGAGTCATGGATCTGCCATTCAAATAAGAAATTAAGAGGCAAAAAGTCTTTAGAATGCCTGTGCGAAGCTAAGTATCTTCTATAAAGTGATGCTTCTTTAAAAGTTGAAATAGTTGCCAGCTGGAGTAATAAGATAGCAGGAAGAGCTTTTGCCCTGCAAAGGGCTAACCTGGAATCCATCTCCAGCATCCCATATGGTCACCCAGGCATTGCCAGGAGTAATTCCTGAGAGCAGAGCCAGAAGTATCCCCTGAGCACCACTGGGTGTATCCCAAAAACCAACAAAACAAAACAAAAATGGAGCCACAGCAGTAGTACAGCAAGGAGGGTATTTGCCTTGCATGTCGCCAACACGGGCTTGATTCGCAGCATTCCATAGGTCTCCCAACCACCACCACCAGGATAGAACCCTGAACTTGGAGCCAGGAATTAAGCCACGAGTGTTGCTGGGTGTGGCCCCAAAACCAAAATAAATAAAACAAGAAAGCAAAAAAAAAAAATTTTTTTTTTTTTTGATTTTTGGGTCACACCCGGCAGTGCTCAGGGGTCACTCCTGGCTCGATGCTCAGAAATTGCTCCTGGCAGGCACGGGGGACCATATGGGGCACCGGGATTCGAACCGATGACCTTTTGCATGAAAGGCAAACGCCTTACCTCCATGCTATCTCCCAGGCCCCAGCAAAAATATTTTTAAAGAAATATTTGAAAAATCTGTTTTATAAGGTCAAGAAATTAGGAAAGATTTCATAAGGAGTCAAAATCAGACTTGAAACATTTGTGTAAAGCCTAAATATTAATGAATTTCCAGTGCCACTTCCTTGACAGATGTTGAAACCAATGTTTGAAAATACGTCATCATATATGGATTTTCAGGTTTACTCAAAAGTGCTCCTTAGAAATTAGCTCTAAGTAGTTAACAAAACTCTATTGAGGAAAAAAAAAAAAAACTTTTTCCGCTTCCTCCAGAGAGGAGCACAATGGAAAACTTCCAACTACTCTAATTTTTGGCTGATAAGATGCAGGGAGCAGAGAGATGTGTCACTTAAGAAAAAATGATGAAAACTAGGGCCATTCCCCATTTCCTCACTTCCTGAATCCTGCACAAGACAGAATGAAGAAGGGTTCCTTCCTTCTGCATCAACTCCTTTGTCCTCTCAAGGTTGCCTCATCATGTTCATCTCTTCACGTGAAGGAAGAAACATTTCAAAAGCTGTATTCACATTGAATCAACTTTGGGGTCCAGGCATTACAGGAATAAAGTAATGCAATCACAATCTCAAATTGGTTTATAGCGGGCTGTCTACCTTCTTCTCCCAGTTCTCAGGATTGATGAAATGAAGAGTTTTAAAATAGCACTTTTTGAAATGACATGAGAATTAATAGAGCATAATTATCTCAGTGTTGACAAGTGAGCGATGTTTAACTCCTTAATGAGCTTTCCTAATGAATCCGTGTCAGAGAAAGGTTTCAATGCCTCTATATTTTAATTGATAGCTAAGGGAATTGAGGGAGCCGGAGAGACCTACTAAAGGTCAGCTCTTAAAAGCATTCGGGTAAAAATCAAATGACCCAATTTTCACTCAATATGTGAAATATCAAATGAAGATATTTTTTGTTTCAATAGAAGTCTCCAGGTTTCATTCCTAGCCAAATCCTTTTCTATATTGTATGTGTCTTATGAAGGAAGAGTCCAACTTTCTTACAACTTCAGCAAAAGAGAGCTTAGTTTCAAACTCTGTGATATCTAAAAGGAAAAAGTGCAAAGTCAGCAACTGAATTAGAAAAGCAGTACATTTCTGAGCCTCAGAGTTGAATATTCTACTAAAAATTAATGATATTGTGATTAGGCAAATCCCTGGTTTAGTTTTAGTTTGTTTGTCTTAATAAAACCAGATAATTTTCATTGAACAACACTGGCTTAAAAACATAACAAGAAAGAAAGGAAAGCTACAAAGACAGAAAAGCAAAGGGACAGCAAGAGAGATGTGCAGGGGGAGAGGGGGGATAATATGAGCTTAAAGAACAAGCAGTAAAACTTTTTTATTTTTGGTTTTTGGGTCACACCCGGCGGTGCTCAAGGGTCACTCCTGGCTCTGCCCTCAGAAATAGCTCCTGGCAGGCTCAGAGAGGCGGAAGGGGGCGGGATTAAAACCACAGTCCATACTGGGTTGGCTGCATGCATGGCAAACCTATATTTTTTGTTGTAGACGTCTTGCATCTCAGCAATTCTCGTGAGTCAAAGCCCTTTCATGGGAGAAAAACTGGTAACACGAGCGGATGAATATGAAATATGAAATAATGATACCACACGCAGTATGTGTGGGGTCAACACGTTTCTTGCAAGTGCCACAAGTTTAATTTTTTTAAGCAGGGGAATTTATAGAGGTAAAATTAGCCACAGGCAAAGAATAATTGTAATCACAAAACCTGTAAGACCAATGCTCTACAGTGGTGCTATCGCTCCCACCCCTTCAATAGAATTTTTATGTGTGAAATCAACTTCTCTGTCAACCTCTACTCTCTCAGAGAAACAGAAAGTAATCTATAGAACTTTCCCTGCCCTCAAAAGAAATCATTTCAAAAGTTGCTTACATCATAGTAACTTCTTCTTTTAAGCTATATTACTTGATTTAAAACCATGTATCATAGAGTTGACATAGGTGATCATAATACAATTGTTCCCAGGTAAGTGGGATAGGATGAAACTAATAGATGAAAACCCAGGGTCACTCCGTCGGAGCAGACCCAAGTCCTAGAGCTTCTCCTAGGACCATTCACACACCTGATCCTAGGAATGTAGATGTCATGACCTCTTCACTCCATGACCTCTTCTGTCCAATGAAGGGTGTACAGAAATCTAAAATATATGAGACACTGTGATGATCTAATTTAGAGACAGGTGACTAGGGAAGAGGGTGAAAGAGGAACAGCATCCACCCTACACAAGATAGATCCCAATTCCTGGCTTCATTTTCAAGAGCACACCCATCCATCCGTCAACTCAACAATATACACATGCTTCTGAAGGCAGAAACAAAATGAAGTTGGAAGACTATTACTAATCAAATTAGGTTTCTGCCAAAAAGGAAGGAAAGCAGCAAGAGTATGTGCGGCTCCTGCTAATGGATGAGAAAAACCATTTTTACTGTCATTGTCAAAAATTCATATGAGGCAACCTACATAAGGTCAAAAGAATTCTTCAGAAATGGAATATAAAGACTCATGTGTCATCTTGTGCTCTGTGTATGATTAAGTACAAAGTGATTTGCCTAGTAGCTATGACTTAGTCTCTGGTCAATGCAAAGAGAGAGCCTTAGAAAGAAGATGAAATAAATATCAAGTGAGAAGTCAGAATTTTCTCCAAGTCAGCATGAAGCTCCCTGAGAGTTCTCCTAGATCCACTGCTTTGTAACCTATAGGGTTGACACAGGCTGTTAAAGATCAGGAAACTTCATTTGCATCAGAAAGTCACTTGGCATTTGCTTGTCTCTGAAATGGATTAGAATTCAAGTACATGAAGCCCTGAACATAATGGATGCTGCCTGGAATTCCAACCCATTAGTCCTGAGTGTCTTCACCACCCTCCCTCTCCTGCTCCACAGGAAAAGGGGACTGAAGGTAGACATGGCTGGTGTGACACCATGTCTTGCTCACTGCCAATGGGTACAAACTTTTGGAAAGTGCTGAAATGCAAACCTACCTAAATTATAGAGCACAAGCAAGATATGCTTCCCTTGCACATGGCTGATCCAGGTTTGATCTCCAGCACCACATAGGCCCCCAAACCCAGCCCCATTAGAAGTGATCACTGAGCACAGAGCCAGATGTGAGCCTAGAGCATCATGGGGAGCTACTCAAACAAATAAACAAATAAAAAGAACTTCTTTGGACAACTGTGAGTTTTTTTAGCCTTCGGGATTATACAGGAGGACCGGTGGGTAGGTGGGTGGGTGGGTGGGTGGGTGGGTGGTGGTTGAGGACATCAGAGATGATCTGACCTAGAGTACAGGAAAACAAATCAACTCCTGCCTTGAGGGGAAAAAATCATCAAAATGAAAATGAATCCATCAAAATTGCATTGCCTGGATGTCTTCTATGCAAAGCTCTAAGCATTAGAAGAACTCCTTGACTTTGGCCTGCCAGACCTCCTCTATCAATCATGCAGAAGCCTCCAAATTAAATTGAGCTAATTTGATCATGGAAAAACCCAATTCTTTAGCATTGAGTTTCCATAATAAGATTAGGAAGCTTTTAGTGAAATTGCGACCATTTCAAAGCTCTGAGAGATATTTCTACAGCCTCAATTCCAGAGAGAGCTGCGGCAAGGGAATCGGAGACAGACAGACACCAAGCGAGCAAAAAAATCTATTTGCTATCAAGTTAAAAGCTCCTGGTGGAAGAAAGATGGCACAGGCATGAGAGGAAGATGCAGGGCACAGTGCCCTGAACAAAGCACTTTGTAGTCTCGGCCCTTCTGGAATGAGATGGCTCTTGGAGCTCCCTTCTTGAATCAGCAGTGAGGGCTTGGGGAGGCAGCAACAGCATCCACTGAAGGCCAGCTACAACTCTTATTGGAAATGGAGGCAGATAGAAATGCCCACCAGAAGTTAATGATTCATCTCAGAGCGTGGAAGTTAAATCCTCAGTATGGTCTTAGCTCTAATCTGATTACCATTTTCTCTATTAAAGTCCTTTACTTCCTCACTGCATGGGATGGCGGCAGTTTAGAGGGGACCACAGAGATGAATGAGATGAGGCCCCACACCCAAGACTGCTATTCAGGGTGCTCTGTGACAAGTGCCCAGCCTCAGCAGCATCAAGACGGGGAACAAGGGCTGCACCCATCCTCTTGCCCCTATTCCAGTTGTTCAACAATGATTTCTCAACTACAGAGATGAGACAGGCAGTACTCCAGCCTTCAAATAAGATGAGTGTAGGACATACCTGAATGCCTAAATGGCAGGCATTAAAGATCGCTTCTGGGGCCACAGAGAGAGCACAGTGGGGAGTAAGCTTGCCTTGCAAGCAGCTGACATGTGTTCGATTCCTGGTGTCTCATTTGGTCCTACAACCATGCCAGGAGTTAAGCCCTAAGCAAATTGGGGTGTTGCCCGAAAGCAAAACAAATAAACTAAAATGCATTCTCTTCCCCAGTGGCACTTTAAAACCACCACTGAGTATACATTCGGAAGAGAGATCTTTTACTGACCCAGCCAAACTGGGCAAAGATCTTCATTCTGGTCCTCATCACACCTGGGTCAGCCCCAAGTCTCTGAGAGAGGCTTGGCCTGGTCTTCCAGTGAAAGTCAAACTTCCAAAACTAAATGTCTCATAAAGATTCTCTGCCCAAAGGCCAAGTGGTGGCCACATGTCTTGGTATGGACAGAAGTCTGCCACAGCCTGGCAGTCCCTTCCCTTGGACCCTACTCAGCTTCCTTCACCACATTTCCTGGGCCCTCAGATCCACCTCACCCCAACACAGAGTCAGCTTACAAGAAAGCTCAGGTTTGTCTGGCGGGATTTTAGGCAATCGAAACATCTGTTATACAAGTTACGTTAGGCATCTATTTAAAAAGGTAACCCATATTTTCTTAAGAGCGTCTCCTTGTGCCCCAAATACAAAATGGGATAGTTTTCAGACATTCCATTGACACTGCCTGATGTCAAATGCAAGACGGCAAGACTGACACTTGTCTTGAAATGAAGCAAAGTGGGGCCAGAGAGATGGTACAACAGTAGGGCATTTACCTTGCATGTGACTACCTGGGATTTTATCCCTGGCATCCCATTTAGTCCACTAAATCCACCAGGAGTGATTCCTGAGTGAACTGAGTGCAGAGCCAGGATATTAATATAATAGTATTATAAATATATATATGTATAGTATATAACTATATATGAACATATGCTTATATGAATAATTTTATGATTTACATTATATTTATTTTGATTCTTATTTAATGTTTAAATTTATTTATTTATTTATTTATTTATTCTTGGTTTTTGGGTCACACCCAATGACGCTCAAGGGTCACTCCTGACTATGTGCTCAGAAATAGCTCCTGGCTTGGGAGACCAGGTGGGATTCCAGGGAATTGAGCTGCAGTCCATCTTAGGTCAGTTGTGTCAAGGCAAACACCCTACCACTGAACCACTGCTCCAGCCTCTATTTTTAATTAATTTTAATTAGTTTAAAAAAATATTTCAGTCTTAGATATTTATTTTAATATTTATGTTAATTTTGAATCATTTTAATGTATCTAAATATATAACATATATTTAAGTATATATACTTAAATCATGAATATGTTTATTATATTTTATATTACATTATATTATACTATATATTTCTTATATAAATATATTTATTAAATTATTAATATATATTAAATTTCATAGATTATTAAAATATATTCAATATAAAACAATGATATATATCATGTCATAATATATGTACTATTTACATATTATGTATATTGAACATAAATATATATAAAATATGTAGCATATATCACATATAATTATATTACAATTCTAGATTACCTTCCTAAGTCCTCTCTGAAGCTGGGCACAAAAAATGAAGTCTCAGCTCTCCCCAGACGCCATGAGCTCAACCCAATGAGGACATTCAGGTTTTGAGGCTTCTATGTTCTCTTCCCAACAGACAAGTAACAGGACCACCACCTTCACCCACCGGAGCTCAGCACCTCTGTATCTACGTCAACAGTCAGGAATGCTGAGTGACCCCAGGCCAGACTTATTGGGGTTTGTCTAAGTGTGAGTCATAGTTCAGATTCATGGGTCACAGGGCCCTGAGCCAGAGTCTCATCCAAGCTAATG
>PVKC010018663.1:0-19516 GCA_004027635.1 Crocidura indochinensis
TGGTTTTTGGGCCACACCCAGTGACACTCAGGGGTTACTCCTGGCTATTCGCTCAGAAGTGGCTCCTGGCAGGCACGGGGGACCATATAAGGAACCGGGGGATCAAACCTTGGTCCGTCCTAGGTTAGCGCAGGCACCTTACCTCCAGCGCCACCGCCCGGCCCCCTTCTTTTATTCTTTTACATGAATGTCAAGTATGGCCTAGTTTTCTTACTGTACAGAAAAATAAATTAATTCTTAGTGACAACGAACTAACCCCACGTACTTAAGTGATAGACAAGGAGTTAATTCCAAAGCTATGAGGGAACTCATACTTTACAACTAAAACTTGAAGCTATGGAATGTGAGCCAATGTAGCTCAGAACCATTTGTTTTTTTATAAATAAAATATCACTGGAACCCAGCCATATACTTTAATTTACATATCATCTATGGTGACTTTCATGCTATAACACCAGAGAGAAATAGCTGTGAAAGAAATAACAAAGCCTAAATATTTACCATCTGGCCCTTTCAGAAAAATGTTTACTAACCCCAATTCCATACCACTGCAAAATACTGCTTCCCTGGAAAGAATATAATATAGGTCATATGTACATGTGCATAGCCTATGCTCCAGCAACTCGACTTCACACTAACCGGTCTAGAAAAATACATATGCATACCAGAAGGCTGATTAAATTTCAACTGTTTCTAATATGAAAGAATCAGCAATATTGAATATAACCACCAGAAGGAGCTGGCTAAGCAAATTATGTCCATTACACAATCCTATGCTATGATTCAAGAAGAGAAACTCTTACTACAGGAAAAAAGTCCAAATGGATGAAGTTGTAAAGTATCAATGAACAAGTAAAAGTATACAGAACATTTTGTGGAAACTTAGAGTCGGGAAAGCATATTTACACATGTGAAAAGTTTGATAATATCTTACTCCGTGGGACAGAAGAGATAGTAAAGCTGGTAGGGTGCTTGCTTCTACAGAGCCAACTGGGTTTAATCCCCAGCATCCCATATAGTCTCGTGAGCTTCCTAGGAGTGATTCCTGAGTGCAAAGCCAGAATTAAACATTGCCAGGAATGGTCATAAAACATAATCAAACACCTTAAAAAAAAAGTATTGATCAGGATGTCTGCCTTGCACACAGCAACATGGGATGAACCTCGGTTCGAATCCCAGCATCCCATATGGTCTCCCAAGCCTGCCAGGAGTGATTTCTGAGTGCAGAGCCAGGAGTAATGCCTGAGCACCACAAGGTGTGACCCAAAAATTTAAAAAAAAAACATTTAAAAATTAAAAAAAAGTATTGATCTGAAATAAAAAAAACGTATTGATCTGTTCTTACATTGTAGAAGCACCATAAGAAACATCAGAAGCCAAATAATTAGCAGAAATATTTGCCATCAACCTCAAAAACGGAGTAAGAAAAGTTTTGAGAAATAGATAAAACAAAACTCCATAAAAAATAAAACAAAAGAAAAGGCTAATGGGTTAGCTCAAAGAGCAAGAGTGCATGCATGCTTTACATACAGAATGCCTGTTTTCATGATATCCCTGGTACCACACAGTTCCCTGAGTGCCACTGGGAGAACCTCCCAAAAACAGAACTTGGAAATAGAATCAGAGCATCACTAGGTATGGCCCAAAATAAACAGGAAAAAGAGGTAAATCAATGGCTCAAAAATATATACAAATAATCCCTTCACACAGTAAAAATTGCTGTTCCTTACTAATAATGAAACTAAATTAAAATTATATAGTTGCATATTTGAATCCATTAATTGCAAACGTCTAGATGCTTGATTACACTGCTAGCAAGGATGTATTCAAATACGTGTTTCAATTTATGGCAAATGAGAGACTAACAGCAGCTTACAAAGAAAACTGGAACAGACTATTAAAATTATAAATGGGCATTCAGTTGACTATGATGGTAATTTGGCATTTATACTTAGCTTCAAGCAATGTTAATGTTAGTCATAAAGGAATCACTGATAATATTCAAGAAGAAAAACAAGAAAAAATATTCATCGCTAAAGAACTAGTTAATTGAATTAAAGCAATGCAATGGAAAAACATAAAACTAAAAAAGAAGTTAAAATGAAAAGATCTGAAAGGTATTATTTAATAATAAAGTAAATTATAATATGCTGCCATTGGTGTTTAAAACTGAGAACAGCAATAACCAACATCAATATTTATCTGCATGTACATAAAATACTGCTGGAAGTATATTTAAGAAATCAACACTGGGCCAGAGTGGTGACACTAGAGGTAAGGCGTCTGCCTTGAAGCGCCAGCCTAGGACGGACTGTGGTTTATTTCCACCATGTACCTTATGGTCCCCCTCAAGCCAGGAGAGATTTCTGAGCCCAGAGCCAGGAGTAACCCTTGAGTGTCACCGGATGCTGCCCAAAAAGCCAAAAAAAAGGGGGGGGGGAAAGGGAGGGGAACAGAGGGGAGAAGAGGTAAGGGAAGAGAGGGGAGGAAAGGGGAGAGGAGGAAAAAGAGGAGGGGAGAAAGAGGAGGGGAGGGAGAGGAGACCTACTTTTGGAAGAAAACTATCAACAGATGATAAATATACAGAGAAGAAGCTTGATAAGATGTTAGAGGTAGTTATGGTGGCTACTGGTGGTAAGAGTCAAAGGATTCTAATTAGAATGATTTATTTTGAGAAAAGATATAACAAGTACCACTGAAATTGAAGAAGAAAACAACAAAAATAAATTGTACACATACGCCTCCAAGACTAGGGCCTGAGAACATTTTCAATGAACTGGTACTGATGAGATCACAGTGCAAACACTGTCCATTCCCACCAGCGTACAAATGCCTGAGCTTGGGTGTCAGCTTATTTCAGAAAGAAACCTTTATTTCAATTCCTTTTTCTTCTTGGAAGCAGATTTACATAGTAAGAAATAAAGCAAATACGCTTTGGAGGTAGAACTTTACGGGCTAGCTAAGGAAGGGCTAAGGAAATAATGCTAAAAAAGAAAACTCATGGTCAGAGTCGTAGGACAGTGATAGGGAGTTTGCCTTGCATGTGGTTGACGGTTGACCCAGGACAGATGTGGTTTTGATCCCGTCTCTGAGTCAGGAGAAATTTCTAAGTGCAGAGACAGGAGTAACTTCTGAGCACTACTGGGTGTGGCCCAAAAAACCAAAAACAAATAAACAAACAAAACAATACTGGGAGTAAGAAATTACAGAGAAATAAAATAGGTAACATCATGAAAGATATGGGAATATTTGTCTTGTTATTTTAGTCATAAATATCTTTTATTTTGATCATGTATATTATGTGTTTATTATGTCTGATCCATAATGAGTAAAATTTCTGTTTTATTTCATTTCTTGAAGAGAGAGGGTTTGGGACATGGATGACTCCTGATGAGACTGTGCCCAGGTAGGCTGCATGTAAGGCAAGTGCCTCAAACACTAAACTATCTCTTTAACCAGAAAAGTCTATTTTAACTTTAAAAAAGGACAATTTTAATAAAACAATATTAATGAAAAGTCATCATGCTATGAAAACATAGCGAGCTTAGACTTAAAATCCTTATGAAAACACTGAAAGTTGCTAATAGAGTCGCTATTAAAAATAGGAAATGAAGAATCTGTTACTCGATGTACAAGCACAGAAGATGTTACTTGAGTCCAAATATATATAATACTCCCATATGGCCACACTAACTGCTGCTCCATATATATCTGATTTAATTTTCACCCATTATTTGTGTCTCTCAGGAACTGGGGAGGCTTTTGTCATCTAGTTGAAGACCTAAATCTTTTCGCAATATGCCATTCACAAATCCATTTCCTTTTGATAAAAGTGCTTAAAATATAAAAACAAAACATGGCCAAAAGACAGAGCTCTCCATCATTACAGTGGAGCATTGCTCAGAATTCCCTGGGAAGAGAATTTCAATCTACTATGAATCCTCATTTCTCTGGCTCAGCTCTGAAGCATCATGAGAAAAGGTAGTCCATCAACACTTCTGTAAAACCCAGATACACATGTTCAATGTTCATGAAAATCTAGTAATCTCTTCCTTACATAGAAAAGCTGTAAAATAGGAGGAGACAAAGAATTTCCCTCTGGAATAGCTGAACACTGTGCTTGGAGAACAAAATACACTTTAATTTTATTCTTAATCTTTGTTATCCAAGATAACAGAGAAGCAATAAAACAACGATGGCATAAAGTAAAATAGAAAGATGGAATAGAAATTTTAAAAAGAGCAATTCAGTAAAACCACAAAAACATGGATAACCTTGTTATTCATTCTGAAAGGAATTGTGATCAAAATAACATATTCAATTAAAATCTTCATAAACCTATTGTTTGTTAGAAACTAAATTGATCTTTATCTAAAGATAAACAAATTCATTTCTAAGTTACAGATGGTGTCTATTTATAATGACAACAAAGAAAGTGATTATCAAGGAAAAGTTTTCTACAAAAGTTACTAAGAAATTTATAAATCAGGGGCCAGAGGATAAGGCATTTATCTGCCTTGCACATGGCCAACCTGGGACGAACCCAGGTTAATTCCCTGCATCCCATATGGTCCCCTGAGCCTGCCAGACAGAGCCAGGAGTAACTCTTGAGAGTCTCTGGGTGTGGTCAAAAAACAAATAAAAAATTTATACATGGGCCAGAAAGCTATTACAGCAATAGAGCGTTTGCCTTGCACAAGGCCAACCGAGGACAGATGGTAGTTCTGTTCCCAGCATCCCATATGGTAACTTCAAACCTGCAAATGGCGATTTCTTAGTGCAGATGCAGGAGTAACCCCTGAGCACTGCCGGGTGTGACACATACCCTCCCCCCACATTTTATATATAAGTCAAACATACTTTCCCTTAAGTTGGTTTAGATGTAGTAGCACCTACCAATTAATACATTAATTAATAAATTGGGTATGTGTTTACTTTGCATGCAGTCTATCTGAGTTTGATCCCTTGTACCACATATAATTTTCTAAGCATAGAGCAAGGAACAAGCCCTGAGTAGCCTTCACTGTGGACCCCAAAACAGTCCTCCAAAAAGGTATCACAGTCACATGATGTCCTAGAAAGATAGCAGCAGTGGTAGTCACAAAATCATTATCAATAGACTGAAATAAAAGTAAATTATGTTATGAGGTCAATAAAAATAGATATGAATTGCAGTTTGGAAGAATCATCTCATATCATTTAAATTATCTATACATTGTAAACTATACCATTACTCCCATAATACATAGATGAGGCAGGAGAAGGTCAAAGGTAAATGGTCCAAAATGACCCCTCAAAACAAGCAGTTTTAACTGCCTAGTTCAAATCTATTTTTCATTGGTGGCTAACTAAGTAATGAGTTAAAGTATATATACTTTCATATTTGTTCCTGACCATGCTCTTCCTGGGTTTTTTTTATTTTTGAATGAAGAAACTGAAGAGTAGAAAGGTTAATTGGTATTTAAGTACCACAAGGCAAAAAGAGTAGGACCCAAACTAGACTGTTGGACTTATAGACCACCGTGTAATTTTTTTGCACTAAAAATATTTGAATAGGTGCATTACTTGAGCCATTTTTGCTATCAGACATATATTGAAATGATTACCAATTTGGCTTCATATGTATGTCCCAAAATTTGACACTCTTCACCATATAATAGTTTGGAAAGAGAATAGTTTACTAATGGTTATGAGTGTGGTTTCTTTCAATCATTAATAATATACTTATTATTCTCATGTGCTAGTAATATTTGGTTGCTGAAGAGATAGCAGTAAGGTATTTGCCTTACATGCCTGAAGATTATGGTTCAATTCCTGGCATCCCACATGGTCCCCCAATCTAGCCAGGGGAGATTTCTAAGCACAGAGCCAGGAGTAACCCCTGAGCACTGCCAAATGTGAACCAAAAAGAAGCAAACAAAAATGTATTAATATAAAATCATTTGTCTGTAGGTGAAGTACTAAGCTAAGTACAAATACTTGTATTTGTATTGGATTGACAAATAAATAACAATGACAACATAAGCATGTCAACATTTAGGTGTGTGCTATGGAATAAATTTTTTTTTGTTTTGTTTTTGGGTCACACCCAGCAGTGCTCAGGGGTTATTCCGGGCTCCATGCTCAGAAATTGCTCCTGGCAGGCACGGGGGACCATATGGGGCACCGGGATTCGAACCGATGACCTTCTGCATGAAAGGCAAACAAACGCCTTACCTCCATGCTATCTCCCGGGCCCCTGGAATAAAATATTTTAAAAGGAAAAACTACAGTGGGAATGGGTAGTATAGACTCTTCCCTGATTGGATATTATCAACTTAATGTGACCAAGTAGGTGTCAGTGAAGAAGTGACATTGTCTATGTTAAAAGATGATGGATTACTTGTTACCTAACCTAGGTGGGAAGACAGCAGGAAAATGTTTGCTATAGTCAAGGGGCATTTTTAGAGAGGAAAAATGCCAAAAGATGCAGGAGATGCCATCACTGATGTAATTGCAAGCAGGAAGTTTATATGTTTGACCTTGTACAATATGTTTCAGTTATTATATTTTACTTTAAATGACAAAAAGTATTGCTGGAAAGTTTGTAAGGAGTTGAGCAGCATAATCTGACTTTAACATAGTTATCATTGCTATGTTGATAATGGAGCCAGGCAGGGAAAAGTGAGTTAGGGATTTAGGCAGATCACTGCAATAATCTCTCTAACAGCTAACAGTGTTTTGAGACTGAAGTGATAGCAAATGGAAATGGTTAACAATGCTTTGTTTACAGGTGAATTGAGAAGGTATGACTTATCATTTGGCCCTTGACTTGGGGAATAAGGCAATGAAGAAAAGAGGGATAGTCCTGTGTTTTTTATGATAAACAGTGCAATGGTACAAGTAAGATTATACTGCACTAAGCTCATGGTGGAGTAAATACAGTATTACCCAAGAGGAAATCTGAGATATTTAGTGTTCATTGAACTGTAAAGTAGTTGGATAAAGTGAAGACTGGGCCCACTGTTTCTCCATAAGCTTGTCAAGAGAAGTTAGAAACAGTCCTTTTGGAATTGTAGCTTTCCAAAGTTACCTAGAAGGGTTGTGCTAAAGGTGTCAGTGACTCCTCTATGCAAAAGTCATTTAATAGAAGGTATTCAGGTCTTTTGGGGTGTGCCACATTTTTTTGATGTAGAAAATCAGGTCTGATGGCCAAGAACAAGCATTATTCACTGTTTATTTTAGAAGTTTTTGAATAGTTTGTTTTATCATGGCTAACTGCATTTTGCTTCTCTTTGAGACTGGATCCAAAATTAAGCCACAGTTCATAGTTTGATCTATTGTAATGAAAATTTGGGTTAAAATATTTAATAAAGAACTTTAAGTGATAATAGAATCATAGTAGTTTGGAGACCTGATCATACGACTCAATAAACAAGATCATTTATATACTGCTTAAGGAAATATCAATTAAGTATTAAATTTTCTTATTGCTTTTCTGAGTTAGGTATTTATGCAGAGTAAATGCTAGTAAAGAAAAACAGCCTCTTTTGGGAGCTGTACTCATAGGTAGGGTGGTTGGTTTTGCATGTAGCCAACTCAGGTTAAATCATTGGCAATCCCAGATGGTACCCATATTTTACCAGGAATATTCCTGAGAGTAGAAGCAGGAGTAATCCCAGAACATAACTGGGTATAGTCCCAAAAGAAAAAAGAAAAACAAACCTGAAACAGAAAACAAAAACCCTAACATTTTTCGGGGGCGGGTGGTGGCGCTGGAGGTAAGGTGCCTGCCTTACCGCGCTAGCCTTGGACGAACCGCGGTTCAATCCCCCGTGCCCCATATGGTCCCCCAGGCCAGGGGCGACATAGCCAGGAGTAACCCCTGAGCGTCACTGGGTGTGGCCCAAATCCAAAAAAAAAAAACCTAACATTTTTCATGTTTCTATAGTTGACTACTGACAATATTAGGGATGTAAAATTTGATTAAAAATCTTTCTTCTAAAAAAAAAAATCAGCTCGGGGCACGGGAGATAGCATGCAGGTAAGGCGTTTGCCTTTCATGCAAAAGGTCATGGGTTCGAATTCCGGTGCCCCATATGGTTCCCCGTGCCTGCCAGGAGCAATTTCTGAGCATGGAGCCAGGAGTAACCCCTGAGCACTGCCGGGTGAGACCCAAAAACCAAAAAAAAAAAAAAAAAAAAAAAAAAAAAAAAAAATCAGCTCAAAAATCTTTCTTCTATCTTTCCAGCATCCATTGAAAATTATTCTTTTCATCACTTGGGTTCTGAGTTAGCATTTTATCTGCAAGAAAGGAACTTCTAATTTATGCATTAATTAGCTTTTTATTCAGAACCAAGAGCCTACTGTTTTGGAAATCACTAAACATCTTCTCTTGATCCACAAAATTCAGCAAAGGCCATCAGTATGGTGAGCAGGAATTGATATGTGCTTGCTTTATTAAGTTTTGTATTCCTGAAATCGAGACATAAAAATATATGTTCTCTCTCGCTTAGCCACAAGTTATGTGTTCTAATTTCATTCTCTTATCTTAAATTTGTTTTTATTCAACTTTATTTTAAAGTGAATTTAATTATATAAAAGTTACAATAGTCTTAATACTTTAAATATTAATGTACGAATTCATATATTAATGTACAAAATTAATGTACTTAATTACCACCAGTGTGCCCAAGACCCTCTGCCAGGATCCCTATATCACCAATATCTATCTCTTTATGCGTTTTTATAACCTACATTTCTTCTCTCTCAGCTTGGTAATTTTAGTTTTGTATCCAAGGCCAAGTGTTTTCCACCCATTTGCTTCTATTTTCTTGTTTTCTTTCATTCTATCACTGATGAACAAGCCAGGATTTGCCTTTCTTCCTCTGACTTACATGGTTTAGTATGATTCTCTTCCATTATATCCATAGGGTAAGTGAGCTGCAAGAGCTGGAGATATGCAGAGTTCTGTTGTATATACAGCACAATTTTTTGATTCATATATCTGTTGTTGGACATTAGTCCTATTTTGTTTTAACGTGGTAGTACTAAGGTTTATTTAATTATGCCTCACTATAGGCACTGGGATTTTCCATCTTGTTCTTGATGTATAAAACCCAGTCATTTTGCCAATTCTTCTTAAACAATGACAGTCAAGTAAATGTTATATACAAACTCATCATCTATTATCTTCAGATGCCTAAGAACTATTAGTAGACACTACAGTTTCTTCATTTGGAACTCGATTGTGAACTTAACTTCAGCAGCCTAGACTATCATCTTTTTATTGTGGTTCAGTTAAGAAAGAAACTTGCCAGCTTTATTCTGGGATTCTGAAGATCTGCTTGATGAGAGATACTGAGGTAGGAAGGTTTCATATTTCTAGGTCTGTTTTTTCACCAACTTCTAATTCTTGTTGAGTTTCTTTTCTGCTTCAATGTCCATGTGGACGATATCCATAATTTGAACTCATGGTAGTGCAATTGGCTCCCCAGGACAGATAAAACACGGGCTAATAAGTGGACTTGAGCATGACGGTTCCTGAGAAGTTCATGTTCTTCTGCAGGTCATAGTTCTTCAAGATAATCTGAAGCTCCATCATCCCATCATCTCCAAAAACTTCTATCACTTGTGCTGGTTCTCCTACAGGACTACCTGTATCAACTCATACTTCGATAATCATGGTGCTTTGCAGTTACTTGAAAAGAGACTAATCCTCTTTTTCATGTTTCCTGCCACAAAAGACATCTTCCCAAAGATGGATAAGAAAATTGGTCTCTTTTTTAAACAATCATCAGACATCTAGGAACCCATTTTGTAGCTGTGATGTAATACTATGTGTTCCTAAAGGTAACCAGAATGTTTTTATTTTATTTTATTTTATTTTATTGAAATCTTTGTGTTTACAAAGTCCTTCATAGTTGGGTTTCAGACATACAATGGTGGTGGCCAATCCCACCACCAGAGTTGCCTTCACTCTATCAGGTGCAGTTCATACTATTCCCCCTTGTCCCCCTTGAAGCCTGCCACTGTAACAGGCTCAGTTTAAGTTTAGATTGCTAAAGTTTGGGTCTCTTGATTCCTAAAATGGGTTTTTAATCAGCATAAACATCATCATTTTCTGAAAAGTACCCTTTAAATCGCAGGTCCCTGGATATGGGCCCAAATGCTCTGGGGATATTAATTTAAAGGGACTGTCTATTAATTGGTCATTTAAAAGCTTTTAAGATGATTTTGTTGTTTTACTGGTTTCTTATTTTGGGAGAGTCACTAAACCATATAATTTTTTTTAGATAATATATTTTTTAAGCACCATAATTACAAACAAGTTTGTAATTGGGTTTCAGTTATAGAAAAGAATACCCCCCTTCACCAGTGCAACCTCCCCAACACTAATGTCCCAATCTCCCTCCTCCCCCACTTCCTTCCTATATTCTACATAGGTATTCTATTTTTCTCACTCATTACCATGGTTTCACTGCCATTGTCATTGTTAGTGTAGTTATTTCTCTAACTGCACTCACTACTCTTTATGTAAACCTCAAATCATTAATCAAGCATTCTAACAAATATCAACAATTTCAATTTAAAATAAAGATGGTTCTATCTTAAAATATTTTATATATAATTTACATATAATGATTTGCACTATTTTAAAAGTGTATAATAAAATGATTTTTGTGAACTTATCAAGTTCTAAAACCTTCCCTAACCCCCAATCTCAGATTTGTACCACACAATCGAAGATAAGTTTATTACTGAAGTTGCACCTCTATTATATCTCTTCTACTGCTACAGAATTATAGACAAACTTCTAGGAACATAGTTTCTGAAATAAATGACTCAGGTACATTGTTCCTCATTCATAATAATCTTTTGTGTCAAGACTGAAACACTGTTTTGTGCTATTCACAAAATAGCACGAGTAGTAGATTTTGAAATCTGTCTTTTAAAAAATATTGAACACTTATACAGGAAATCTATATTAATAGTTTTCCTAGCATCACGTCTACCAAATTGCAGAGATTTTTGCCACTGAATGCACAGATAAAGTCCCAAAGGCACTCCTGAGTATTCTCAGCTATATCACTTTTATCCTTCTGTGTTGGTAAGCCTACAATTGGCAATTTTCACTGCTGGAAACCAGTCATTTTTGAAACTACCATTCACAAATATTCAAAATATGCTGAGATATACTGAATAAGTATCAAGGAGAAAGTAAATAAAAACATAACCAATATCATACGACTACCTTGGGGTTTTTTGAGAGTTTTTGAAATATGTAGTTTGAAAGCAACGACACTTGTTACGTAAGATTTATTTTCATTCGAATGTTTCCTGGGTGGTTTTTGTTTCTAACTTATAGGACCACTATAGACCTATCAATGTCAAAGCCAATAACTAACTATGACTATAGAAGCAGATCCAAATCCTAGAATGCTCTTTTAATAGATTGAAATAAATTATGAGCATCCTTAAAATAAATTTAGAGTAACCCTATTAAGCAATGTTAAGAAACCACTACTAATCTACTTTAACACAAACTTCTAAAGGTGTACACTATTACATATTTATAGATTGTTATACATTAACAATTAGATTCAAAATAAAATTCACATCAGTATCTTTCAAGTATTATTTAAGAATTACTATTTCCTTTGAAATGTATTCTCTAAAGCAACCCCATTGGCTTTGTATGAATGTTCACAAATGAGTTTGTCCTACAGAAAGATCCAGGAAGGCCCACAAGCATGCTGTAGCTCTTGTAGTTTCTGAAGGGAAAACACCATTCCCGTGTCTCCTCCACATCACAAATCTGTAGTACCAGGTGCCCGACTCCCCAGGCAGGCTATCTGCAGCTGGAAGATGGCACATGCTCTCCTCTAAATGGCCAGATGTGCGCATCAGGGCCATAAGGCTCAATGCAAAATTCAGAATGTACAAGTTATTTGTGGGGAATCATTCTGAAAGGGAGAGTTTAACAAGCTGTTTATTTCATTGTTACCTCTCCTTCTGCCCATCTACTGCATCTCAAAATGCAAATTCTCTATCTCTGTCAAAATGATTTCTGTGGGCATAGACGAGGGGTCCTCAAACTTTTTAAACAGGGGGCCAGTTCACTGTCCCTCAGATCGTTGGAGGCCGGACTATAGTAAAAACAAAAACTACGAACAAATTCCTATGCACACTGCATATATCTTATTTTGAAGTGAAGAAACAAAAGGGGAACAAATACAGTATGTGGCCCACGGGTCGTAGTTTGAGGACCACTGGCATAGACTGTAGCTTAGCAGCAGAGCACCAGTTTTGCATGTGTGAGATCTAGTCTGATCCCTGATACCATCACAAAAGTTTGCAAGAAATATAAATAAAACTTTCTATAAAACGTTACCTTGCTTCACAGTCCTATACTAACCTGTTGTGTGCCACCTGTTTTTTCCTTCATGTATTTAAGCTTGTACTCAGGATCTATTAATGCAAGGCTTTGTTTCTTCTCCTTCCCACCCCCTTTTTCATTTGGGGTGGCAGTGTTGGTGCCACAAGTTAAAACCAACATCTAATATGTGCAAGGAAAATACAATTCAGTCACAACTCAGTCCCTACATATGGTTGTCTTTTTTTTTTTTTTTTTTGCTTTTTGGGCCACTCAGGGGTTACTCCTGGCTGTCTGCTCAGAAATAGCTCCTGGCAGGCACGGGGGACTATATGGGATACCGGGATTCAAACCAACCACCTCTGGTCCTGGATTGGCTGCTTGCAAGGCAAATGCCACTGTGCTATTTCTCCGAGCCCCCGACATATGGTTTTCTTTAGGGCTCATTTTTGTATTGAGCTTTCTGTCCAAGGTACCAGAACACCACTGAGAGAAAAAGATTCTCAGAACACCAAAAGGAGACATTCCTACACATGCAACTAGAGTTGGTACCACTATCAATGAACCCTCATTAAAACCAGTAATTGGGTTGCATATAACATTTTTTTCTTCACCTTGCTCTGTAGCAAAGAGAGTATTAGATTCCCATTTACAAAGGCACTAATTGGTCATAAAGGAGTAAAGAAGCCCTGTCTCAGAAGGTAATATTAGATCTTTGAGAATAATTACCCAACAAAAAAAATCTATAAAGTAGACCAAATGTATTAGTATACATTTTCGTTGAGTAATCTGCTGAAACAAAATCAGGGGAATACCACCACCACCATCATCATCATCATCCTACTAGGCCTTTCCACTTTCCATTTAACAGCTGAGGGAAGCAAAGTAAAGAGGGCTTAAGTGAAAGTACAAAGACAAATGAAAATGGCAGAACCTTGATTTTACTGCATTCCAAATCCATTTCAAAGCGTAAAATCAAAGCAGGTAGGGCTCTTGCCTTGCAGGTAGCCACTCTGGTTTGATTCAAAGCATCCCATAAGGTAACCTGTAACCACCAGGAGTTATTCCTGAGTGCAGAGCCAGGAATAATCTCTGAACACTGTCCCCCTCCATAAAAGAAGATAATGGTACACAAGAAATTACTGGTAATCAAAGTAAAAGAATTGCAAAAGCATTTTACTAATGCTTATGACAATATAGTTCAGCATCGATATTTTGGGGAAAATTCTCATATTGTGCATCAATGCTATATTAATTTTCACACATATAAAGCTACTTGATTTAAGGATAGGATTATGCATAATTACACTTTAATATTCTTATTTTTAATATGAATAAAATGAAAAAACAAACTGTTCAACAATAAGGAATACTCACTTGATAAGTGATATAATTATGAAAACCATTCAACAGAGGAAATAATTGTGAAATGAAATTTTAAAAAGAAGTTAAATAACCATCAGGCTCATTAATGACAACCATACCCAATTGCTTGCTAAAATAAAATGTTTTAAAGTTTTATGTTCCCTCTCTTCTCATTTAGTAGCTGATATAAAAGCTGATATATATGTGGTTGTGGTACCTGGTTGCTGTGTTGTATACTTTAGTTGTGATGCTTATACACTGATAACCAAGAATTTCTTTGTGAGGAGTTTATTTTTTATTCTGACTCAATTTACGCTATAGCATGCTTGATTTTTTGTTTTGTCTTGTTTTGTTTTGCTTTTGTTTTCTTGGGTCATACCAGGCCGTGCTCAGGGTTACACCTGGTCAATGCTCAGAAATCACTCCTGGCAGGCTTGAGGACTATATGAGATGCCAGGATTCGAACCACCATCCTTCTGCATGCAAGGCAAATGCCCTAACCCCATGTTTGATCTTTTTAAACATATATTCCATCTTCCCATCTCCCAATGAAAGACTTTTATCTAAAGTTATTCATCATTTTATTATGATATAAAGTATTTGTATTACATGATCACCTGGAAAATATATGAACTCATAAAATGTTATCATGTTTTATTATCAAAAAATCTTTATAAACATAGCTTTACTGAACCAGAAATTCAACTTCACAGAATGCTTTCCCATAGTAATCAAATAGATGGAACTATCCTAACCAACATTGAAAGCATTTGCAAAAATTATTAGTGTTCAGGGGCCGAGAGATAGCATGAAGGTAAGGTGTTTGTCTTTCATGAAAAAGGTCATTGGTTCAAATTCTGGAATCCCATATGGTCCCCCGAGCCTGCCAGGAGCGCATTCTGAGCATGGGGACAGGAGTAACCCCTGAGCACAGCTGGGTGTAATCCAAAAAAACAAAACAAACAAAAAATATTATTAGTGTTCACTGACAGATATTTACAAAAAATTTGCAGAAAATTACTGGATTTTGACCAAAAGTTAAGATTAAAGTAAGTGCCATACTACTGTTCTAGTTTATGTTATACCTATCCTTCCCAGTAAAGAAATCAATTGAGATATTTGAAATACCTTAACGAAAGGGAAGTTAAGAAAGGGAAGGGATGACAATAATAGTTGTAAAAGATCACTCTGGACATGATTTGTATACTAAAAGGAGGTAAAGTGATACGCAGGATGACCTTTCAGTAACAGGATTTGTAAACCACAGTAAACATAAAAGGACAAAAGGGGGCTGGGGAAAAGGAAAAAAGAAAATCCTCTGCAACAGAAGCAGTGAGTTGAAAGGCATCCATGGTGTGAAACTGGGGACATTGGCGGAAGGAAATGTGCACTGATGAAGGGATGGATATTGGGACATTGTATGAACTGAAGTTTAACTAGGAGCAACTTAAGTATCTGTGTCTTGCATGGTGACTCAATAAAAAAAGAAGACAACAACCAAACTTAATGAGCCTAAACATTACACAGAAGGGTCAACTAGTAGATCCTCATAGAATGAGTAATAGCCATTATGAGACATAAGAATTCTCATAAGTTGGGGCCAAAGAGTTAGCATGGAGGTAAGGCTCTTGCCTTTCATGCAGAAGGTCATTGGTTCAAATCCAGGTGTCCCATATGGTCCCTCGTGCCTGCCTGGGGCTATTTCTGAGCAGATAGCCAGGAATAATCTCTGAGTACCACCGGGTGTGGCCCAAAAACCAAAAAAAAAAAAAATTCTCATAAGTTGAGTCTTATTGATATAAGTTTAGATAATTCTATTTGCTATCATGTTGTAACAATATGAAGTAAATTTATTTGTATCTACAAAGGGGCAGGCTAGGATGATGAATAGAAGTAAATGGGTTATTAGAGGAAGAAAGGAAGGTCACACAGCTGGTGGAATCTATGTTGCAACATCTAATATATGAAATAGGTGTATTATGAAGAATTTCATTGTGTCAAGGTGTTATAGTAAAAAAAGAAATGCAATATAAATGAAGCACGGCTAATATAACATACAGTTTTGATGCATTGCTTATATTTGAAATGAGGTTTGAGGAGATTCCCACTATGGTTTAGTATTTCTTACTATTTCTCACAATTAAAGTGGAGATTAGGGATTGAAAGGTCTAAGATGAATTGAAGAACTTGTTGATAATATGAGTAATAATAATATTTTTCTTATAGAGGTGTTTTTTTTTTTTTTTTTGGTTTTTGGGTCACACCCGGCAGTGCTCAGGGGTTACTCCTGGCTCCATGCTCAGAAATTGCTCCTGGCAGGCATGGGGGACCATATGGGGCACCGGGATTCGAACCGATGACCTTTTGCATGAAAGGCAAACGCTTTACCTCCATGCCATCTCCCGGGCCCCTCTTATAGAGGTTTTAAATGCCCATTCTTCTCGGTTCACTGAAAAAGCTTTAGGGTTCATTATTAAAAATTAAATGACAATCAGAAATGTCCATTGATTAGGCGCATTTCTCCACCAGGGATCAGTATACTAAACATGCCTCCACCCCATTTCCTCTAAAACCTGCAACAATCCTCTGGTTGCTTCATTATGTCCCTGTCAAGCCGGAATTCTGTGTCACATACTTAATCTGCCAAAGAAAGACACATCTCACAGGGATAACTCCCTGGTCCCCAATTCTAGGTCAATTTACCTTGACATAAGCTTCACTGCTTCTGGTGAAAGTCAACAGTTATCCTTTGGGTTCGGTAATCTCCTTTCTATTCTTTCACTTGAACAAATTAAGTTCATACTAATTGCAGTGTGCAACAATCCTACCTTTTAGCGGCCAGACTACAAGTTTCATGGCAGCTCTAAGAAAGAATAACAGGAGGACCTAAGTTAGCCATGAACCTTCCACAACTTAGCTAAGCAAAGCAGATTAAAGGCAAAATACAAACTCAAAGTAAAGGCAAATTCTTATTCTAGAAATGTACAACATTTCTACCACAACACATGCCATTAGTTCTAACCTTCTCCTACACTCTAGCATCTGAATTTTCTATAGCAATTCTAGAGGCTCTTGCCCATCTTGTGTCTTCTTTCCCATAGTTAATTCCCAGTCTCTGACATATATCAAGGACTAGTACATTTGTCTTGTATGAATGAAGTGACAGCCAAGTAAGTGAATGGGAACTAGGTTAATGGCTCTATGTATCTATTTTTTTTCAGATTAGATTGATAAAGCATTAAGAAAACTGAACCTGCTTTATCATTTCTGATGTAACAAAAGACAACATCCCATAAGCACATAAAAATGAATTTGTTGACTGGTTAAACATTCCTTCAGGGCAAAGACAACCTTGCCTTTCAACATTCTAACTCATAATTCAAACTTAGTATCTCAAGTAATGTTTCACTGTCCTATAGCTGGTAGCTGACATATTTGTAGCACACAGCAACCAATGTCCCACTGGCTCTGAGGTATCCCTTGACATTTGCCAAAGCCTGACTGATGTGAGTCTTCCTCGCTGCCACCCTGAATCCTCAGACCTGCTGGCTGACAGGGGTTGCAGACACGTGGTCTAAGCCAGCAGAGAAAGGCCCCTTCACCCTCCATCACCATCCAGCCCCATCCAGGTCTGTTACTCAACACCTACATCAGCAGATATTTAAGCATAAAAATATAATTTGCAAGGTATGAACTGATATGATTTCTTGCTATACAAATCACTAGTGAGATGTGACACCACAGTGACAATGGTTAGGTTTTCTGCCTTTGAATTCCATTAGTATGATACTGTGATAAAGCAGAGAGTTGTAGAATGTGTAAAGACTTGCTTTCAGCTATGGAAGAAAGATTTGAAGACATTCTGAAACATGACGTAGGATGGCTCTGGTTTGATTAAACGACAAGTTTAATAAGAAAAGAAAACACATATACATAGTCTTGTGTACAATTCCATAAATTCTAGAGATGTGATTAGTATCAACTTCGCCACTTGTAATGTCAATTACTAAGAATGAATTACATACCGTCCTCTACACTACAGTATTCCCATTCATAAAGTAGGATAATGATCATAACTAAGTCATTGCATTATAACAAAGTTCTTAGCACGTACATCATGCGAACAAGAAACAAACTGCATGAGCATTCTAACCACAACAATTATTCAATATTGGATACAGGGTAGGACCATAAATGACTAATTGTCTGAATATACCTAAAATCTACTGGTCATGGAGACTGAGCCTCACACAGCAATGCTCAGGGGCTATTACAGGCTCTTTATTCAAGTGTGACCACTAGGGATGCTCAGGGAACCATCTAATAGTTTGATAAAAGAGACTTTGTAATAAGCCTCCAAACCGCATTCATGACTAAAGCTCAAAATTATTCCCTTCTTTAAAAAGAATCCTAGGGGCCGGAGGAAATAGCATGGAGGTAGGGAGTTTGCCTTGCATGCAGAAGAATAGCGGTTCAAATCCTGGCATCCCATATGGTCCCCCAGCCTGTCAGGAGCGATTTCTGAGCATAGAGCCAGGAATAACCCCTGAGCACTGCTGGGTGTGACCCCTCCCAAAATGAAAAACATTAACAATTGATACTTGTGATCTATTATTTTAAAGCTGATTGATTGCAAAGATACTTAAATCAGTACGTAATAATAAACAAATTAAATCTGTTTTCAGATATTCTCTAAATCCTTTAAATAGGTGATTACTGCTAAAGTAAGTTACCAAATGCTATAAAAGTAAGTGAAATCAAACTTCATTTGTTCTTATTCCTGTGAACTGTCTTTTCATCTCCAAAATTGAAGATGAGCATGAAAGCCTATGTATCTTGTCTGAATCATTCTTTTATCTTCGTTTCTGGAACACAGCCAGAGATATAGGAAGCATTCAAAAAAACATTAAAGTGAGTCACATATGATTTATTATGTACACATACATGATTAATGCATAATTAAATGTATGCCTTATTGATAAATCAATAAGGCTGACCAATTTGACTCTTATTTCCTATGGTATTTGTTCTTCAGAAAAGGTGATTAAATTTTATTACAGATATGAAAAATGAACCTTGGAGGTAAGTGTACGTTTCCTTTATACATACTATGTAGCTCTCACCATTCTCAGATAAGGAGAACTTAGAGAACTTAAAAACATTTACTCAAACCACAGATTCAGAAGCAAAGCCAAAATTCAGTAGTAAGTGCAAATATATGTTTATTTAAAACATATATATATATATATTTAATTTTTTTTTGTAGGGAGAGTGAATCTGGTCTCACACCCATTTGTGCTCAGAGGCTAATCCAGACTTTTCTTCCATTACATCCTAAATAATCAAATTTTATACTCCTTCCAGACAGTCTGTTGTTGTGTTCCCATCTTCAGAGTCAACACAGCTGTCAACAGTTTCCAAGAATGTTAAGGTTAGTCCTAGAGGCACATCCTTCTCACCATGTGTTTCCTACTCAAGCTTAAAAAGACTTAAAGAAGTTAAGAGCTTTAGGTGTCAGATATATTTGAAGAAGATCATAAATCAGCGCATGTACATCCCAATCCCCAGTAGCCCCAGGTACCTCCTTCATTTTAAAAAATTTGAAAAACCAGTCTCTAGGTATTAGGTAGGTATTAGGGTGACGTTTTAATTCAATGAGTGGAGGTGAATATAAAATGACAGGGACTAGGAAGGACTGTGGAGAACTGCAAAGAACAAATTCTTTTAAAATTGTGCTTCTCCAACTAGATCTATGAGGATATATGGCAAGAGGGTTTAAAAAGGATTATTATAAGC